>VXAK01014430.1:0-68350 GCA_013399435.1 Arenaria interpres | reverse complement strand
TTTATTTATTTATTTATTAACCAAAGTAGCCATTTTGATCTCTATTGTGGACTAGCCATCACTGAAAGAGTAACTTGGATCGATTGGCTTTCACTTTCTTCTTAGAAGGCAGAGAGGAGAATGACCAGCATCCACAGTCCTCCTGACCGTGTCATATCTGACTACTAGAATACAAACAGATGTTAAATAATATAAAATTTAAATTTCTTCTAATTCAATATTTCCAGTAGCAAAGGTAGCACCTTCCCATATCTCACACCCTGTAAAAAAAAATTCTCTTGAGTTTAAAGGATTATGCAGAAGATCTTGGACAATTTCACTCTTTTAGAATGAATAAAGCAAGGTGTAGCACTGTATGGTTATTCTATGAATCTGCCTTTAAGTGTTTCAGGGTCGAGAAGATGTCTTCACAGCTATAAATATTTCATAATTGAGTTTTCTTCTTAAAGCATTACTTTTCTACGTAAAAGAATATATTTATGGTAATCAGCACAGCTAATAACCTGATCAGGATTAAATGAGAACCAAAAACCTGCACTATCTATCCAGAAAATAATCAGATCCTTAAGTCGCAGACTACCTTTGTTTATGTGGGTATATTAACATGACATCGTTCAAACACGTTCACCTAATACTTTCTGATTGCACCTTGAATGTTCACTTGCATACTAACAGAAACATTATGAAACAAAAATATTAATAATAAAAAATGATCATGAAATGCCTACAGACATAGGGCTGCGGCAACATGAAGTACATTCAAAATCTTTAAAAAATCAAATTTTGAAATTTTTCAGTGCTTATACAAGGGTATTGGGAGTCTTACCTTACCACTCCTTTGCCCGAGGTGGACACTGATACTCTTCAGAAAATGAATATTAATGAATATTAACATAGGAACCATCAGTTAAAAGGTACAAAATTAACTTTATGATTTTTTTAAGATCCTGGACATATTCCTTCTTTTTCATAAAATTGACAATATCTTGCTGTGTTGACAAAAATGTTCTGGAAAATTAAAAAAAATAAAAAAACTATGAAATTTTTCATATTCACATAAGAGTAGTCACATATTCACCATACTGCTCACTGTCTTTCCAATTCTGTTGCAGTCATACTCACAATTTGTCTAGCTGGTATCCTGAATTGATTAACTATGTTGAATCAATGAGAAAAGCCTCAGGGATTGAAAAGATGAGATAGAGCAGATATAAACAGAGACTTTATTTTTGTCCAATTACTTTATTAATGTATTGCATTTTTTTCTTCACTTTTTGCTTTTTCTTAAACTATCTTTAAATGTAAGCGAAAAGATTGGAAACTCTAATAAGGAATTTGAATACTCTGCAATGCTCAGATCCTTGATAAATAGAGTGAATTACCAAGTATCTTACTGTGAACTGTGTTTGATATCACTATCTTCAACTACCTAACTGGTGATGGTAAGGAAGACTGAGTCAAGCTCCTTTCAGAGGTGCACAACAAAAGGATGAGGCTGCAGCAAGGGAAATCCCAAGTAGACATAAGGAAAAAAGTCATCAAAAGTGACCACATGCTGGCACAGGCTCCTGGGCAGGTTTTGGCGTTTCTATCCTTGGAGATTTTCAAAACTGAACTGGAAAAGCCCCGAGCAACCTCTTTTGACCATTACAGCAGCCCACCTTAAAGCAGGAGCGTGCACCGGAGGACCTTCAGAAGTTTTTTTCTGGACTACATTGTTACATAACTTTATATAATTGGGGCATGGAAGGGTTGGGTGGGCGCGGAAGGGTTGGGTAGGCACGGTGGTGTCATCACTGTGTAAAAATTCTGTTTTGTCCTTTCTTGTGGTTTCAGCTGGGATGAAGTTCACTTTCTTACTGGCAGCTGATATGGTGCTATGTTTTGTATTTAGGATGGGAAACAGTATTGATAATGCACTGGTGTTTGTAGTTGTTGCTAAGCAGTAAAGACCTTTCCTGTTCCTCACACCTCCCTGCCAGCAAATAGGCTGTGAATGCACAAGAAACTGGGAGGAGACAGAGTCAGGACAGACCACTTCACTCACTGAAGGGATATTCCGTATCATGTGACATTATACTCAGCATACAAATCTGGGGGAAGAAGAAGGAAGCAGGGGAAGTTCGGAATGATGGCATTTCTCTTGTCAAGTAGCTGTTAAGTGTCATGGAGCCCCGCTTTCCTGGAGATGGCTGAAGATCTGCCTGTCAATGGAAAGCGGAGAATTAGTTTCTTGTTTTGCTTTGGTTGTGTGCACAGCTTTTGCTCTACCTATTAAACTGTCTTTATCTCAACCCATGAGTTTTTTCTCACTTTTACTTTTGCCATTCTCTCCCCTATCCCAACTGGGATAAGTAAGTGAGCAGCTGCATGGTCCTAGTTGCTGGCTGGGGTTAAAGCACGACATCATTTTACAGCACCATTGCCCAGGTAGTCTAATAACCTGTTGTAGTAGAACAGGTCTTACTCTCATATGAGAAACATTTCAAACTTATTTTGTGCTTAACTGGTTGAAAACAGAATAGAGGAACTTGTTCTACTCATGCCTCTGCAAAATACCGCTTGCCCTCTCCTTTGCAAATGCTGCAATGGATAGTAAATTTGGGCACATCCCTCTCTATAGGCCTGATGAGTATCCATGTGGGTATGTATGTCATTGTGCTCTTCTAGGGTCACACTACCTTTTTCAGAATTCCATGCAGCTAGATGGTTGGCAGCATTCTTATCAGTTTTTCTTATTTAATTTTTAATTACATGGAATGTTGTAAAAAGGACAATATTAGGGGAAAAAAAAAAGAGTAGGAAAACAAAAACAATTCTATGAAACTCAGAAAAATCTTCAGGTACTAATAGTCTTCTAGATCATCACTGAAAATTTCCATGCAGAAGCACATTTTTTAATTTCATCCTTTTTCCTTCTTAGTCAACTGGCAAAACTGACTGCTTTTGGTAAAATAGGTTCAGGCAATTATTCTTACATTATTGTAAGGGCTATCTGAAAACAGGTATTGGTTTTGTTCTTTCATGTGTCTTTTCTTTAAGAATGTTCTCGAAGAGGGAAATTGGCACACACTATAATAGTCAAGTCCTCAAATTTTAAGACATCCCTATGTATGTGTCATATTTGATTGCAAAGCCTATCAATAATCAGAGAAGAGGTACTGTATCTGCAAAGATCACAACTTCAGTTGAAATCCTACAGATTACTCTTTGTTACAAACAAGACTTCATTAGAATTCATTTTATAAAATTTAGTCTGTAGATGAAGGAATATACAATGCATGCAAAGAAGAAAGAATCTTCCTTGAATTCATCTAATTTTGCATATATTATTATGCACCTAGATTCAACACAACTATAACTGAATTTTACCAAACTGAAATGGAGTTGTCCGAAATAGAGATACATAATCTGAAGATTTCTTTTCATCTCATGTGCAGGGCCCAAATGCAATGATTGTGGAGTTTGCTTTTATTAAAAGCTTAATATACATTTACTAATGTAGGTTTAAACATGACCTAATTCTTAATCAAATACATTTCAGCAGCAGGAGGGCCAATGTTCAAATAATGATTAATTGAAAACTTAATTAAATACTTCAAAATACACATGAAAGTATTATGATAAAGTTTCAGGTCATGCAGCCTGCATCTGAATCTGCATAATGAAAATTAAGGCCTTGATCCAAAAGCCTGTATAGTTGGTAACTGAAATTACCCCAAAGCTGCAGAACAACATCTAGCTTTGAATATTTGCAAAGAAGTTTTCTGGTGTAGTTTTGCATTATACAGAATATATAAATAAAGAGTTGGTTTCAACTACCTGTTCCAAATTCCTGAGCTTCTATGTTTCCTGTGTTGTGAAATGCCACAACTTCATCTGAAACTGCCAGAAAAATATTTTCCCAGTCTAATTGTAACTGAGACTAAAAGATGTAAAGATTGTTGTTTTTAAGTAAATAAAATTTTATGGCTTACGTACTTTATTCTGCATGGTTAGTCACAGTACGCTGATGGGGAGCAACTCATGTACTTACCAAAAACTTCCAGATTGTAAAAACACTTTAATCCATTCGCAATGGAAAATGTTTGTTTAGTTGTTCACAATTTATGCCATGTTTTCACCCACCCACAGGTGATTCATTTCATGTGATATAAATTTAGTTTAGCACATTTTATAGCCATTCTGGTGAAGAATCCTGCTGATGGCTCACTGACTCATTTCAAAACCTGTTATGGAGGGATGCATTAATGTTGAGGCTCCTGTATACAATTATGATGTTGTGTAACCTTCACTATATAAAATCCTCAGGATAAAGATTCATGTAAGTCATTGAAAGTAATTCCAGAGTCAGACAAGGCAAAGGGGAAAGATACAGAAAGAACACTATCAAAAGGCTTCTCAGCAAGTAAAACAAATAAATAAGTCCACAGTCCTTTGCAAATTTGAATGTTGCCTAACTGGCAACTGGAGGTGCACTTGTGTTTTTCATGGAGATAAGCCAGGATGGGTGGTGGAGGTGGGGTGAATGTGTGTGTGTGTGTTTGCACAAATCTGCATTTGCACAGATGCCCGTATGTGTACTGTGATTAGAGGAACAAAACTTGCAGGTCTACAGAGAGACAAAGGAATAGTTATTCCTTGTATTTGCAAGTTTATGATTTTTAACTTCTAAGAAGAATATTTTGGACTGAATATAAAGAGGGTTGGGCTGTGAGCTACTTCTGCCTGCTTAGGGAAATAAAACTGGTAAAAAGTAGGAAAACGCACTCATACTTTCATGTATGGGTCTGGAAGAGTGAATGAACCACAGGGCAGTGGCACAGGTCAGAGACTACGCTACAGCTGCATGAGGGGAACACCAACTCTGGGCTAACACCGGTCATGTGAAGAGCCATAAAGAAGCTATATCATTTCTGGACTGTACAGCCGGCTGACTAGAAGACACTGCAGGGACCGCTCCATGGTGCTATTTTGCGCACTGTCTGCCGTACAGAGAATCTGGCTCCTGGGACAGGCTTCCTGGGTGCACAGCCCTTCCAGAGCCGGCCCAGTTTTGTTTCCTAAAGTAGCTCTGTGTCCCATTTATTGCATGCTATATTTGTTAGCACACATCAGTCAGCCTTGGCAGTACAAAAAAAATACACAACACGGTGTTCAAAGAACAGATGTTTTGCCAGACTGCTGGAGTTGTATGTGGTCTGTGCCCCAATGGGCTTACAGTGTCTTGATAATATGCATATAAAGATGGCATATGTCTCCCTGGTGGCTGCTATTAAGGTCAATTTCCTGAACATCTACAGATTTTACTTTTTCAACTCCACTAAGTATTTCATTAAATTGTTTGATCAATTTCCCACTTCTGTCTGGTTCTTGCTCCTGGATGCCTTGCTGTCTTTGAAGTATAAAAAGGAAATTACATGATTAAATAAGGAAAAGAGGAGTACCGTGGCTCAATTTCCACTGCCAGCAGCAGCATGTTATAGAGCTACATGTATCTGAGCCACATTTATGAAAATAGAGAAATCCATACTTAATACAGAGCAAAGCTCCTGAACTATATAATCTGTCCTTCAAGAGAGATATATCACATTCTATTTATTATCAAGAAAAGCAAAAATTAAAAGATAGTCCACAAATAGATTTCTGAGGTAAAGCTTACATGGAGACAACAACCTTCAGTCATGTACAAGAGAGCCTTAATATCTAAGACAATGCATCCTACTTTGCTTTTTATATCCTTAGCTATACTAAAACTCTAATTTAGCCATCCTTATTTCATTTATAACAAAACCAATTACAACACAAATTTAAGAAACAAAAGCCTAGAAAATCTGGAGACTGTTATTATCAACTTTGTATATTAATTGAAACTATTCCATTTTTTTTTGCTTTCATTGTCGCTGTTTTTAGGAGTCACCACCAACAAATATATTTCTTTATAATACTGGCCTCATAATGGAGCTATTATCTCTTTGAATTTAATGTTCCTACACCCTGCCCCAATCATAGCCTGTATCCTTAGAAATGCAGACACTATGGACTGACTTTCAGCTATAAAGCTGATAAAACAGCAGTCTCATATTAGATTGGGCTCTGCCTAAGAGAGTGCCTCATTTCAACAGCCTCAGTCCTTTTGAAAAGCACAGGTTTAGAGAAGCAGAGCGACATCACCCTGACAAATGTGGAAACAACCCCTTGTGGAGCTTTTCTTCAGTCATTTCCTCTCTGAAGTGTTGGGTTGCTCTGATTTCTGCAGCAGATGTTCCAAAAAGCTGTGCCTGCACTTGTTCCTCTTTTTAGCTGGAATAAACAAAACATTTTTAATACATAAGTGATTGCTATGATGGAAATTATCATTTTGTATAACACAGGTTTTATCCAAGTTTTGTTTCCTCTTCTTTTGCCTCCTTCCCATAAAACCATGGAAATCTGGAAAAAGGAGGTGAAAATGCACCTGTTCATGTCTGTTCCAAATTTTAAATTCTGGTTTAAATTCTGGTTGCCCAAGTAGTGCCTGTCTGGCAGGCCACCCTCTTTTTGTTTGCTTCTTTACTAAGCCAGAAGCACAGAGCACATATCACCCCACAATCCTCCTGTAAGTAGCACCATAAAAGGTCTTGACCACCACTTTGTAGTTTCAACTCTTTCATTCTGAATGACAGGATTAGCAGTCATACTGTGAGTACACATCTTGGCATTTTGCTCTGTTTGGGATTGGCATCCTTACAGGCATCCTGCTGCCCTGTGACCATGATCCCCTTCAGCTTAATCAGCATGCACAGATGTTCAGTGTCTATGTACCTACCAAAGGTTGCTGGCAGGTTGATCATGCCAGGACTCTCAAACATCAAATAACTCTGATCATTGATTTTCCCAACTCCCCGTGGATCTTCAAGAAATATTTAAGTTACATGTGTTTGTCAGGTACATCATCTCACATGAATTTTACTCTGAACTTTCTCCCATCTCCTTCAGTCTGTCATACTGCCTGTTAGTGCATGGAAGTGCACAAAACAAAAGGCTGTTTAATTTTTTTTTAAACTGTTTTCCCTTATCTTAATGTCACATTTATACACAATATTCAGCGTAGGGTGACAACAGTCTGACACAGTTTGTTTTCGTTTTCAGATGTTTTCTTTTGTTTCTATGCATAATAATCTGGTCTTTGGTTCATAAGCTCTTTATTCCATGAAATTCTGGGTTGATATACAAAAGGTATGAATCACTGCATAGGTAACAAAAATTGCAAACATGAAGGAAGCTTGTATGTTTCTGTTGCGTTGTTTACTCCCTAGGTTCCCTTACTCCCTTACTCTTAGACCTCTACCTAACATCTACCTGATCCTGTACCTCTTCTGCCCTACAAATAATTCTTGCACTCAATCTCTTTAAGAAAATCCTTTGCCCTAGCCCATAAGTGATTCACAAAGTACGTGATTCAGTATCTCTAAAATTAAGTAACTTTATTGGCTTATTTCTTTTTAGATTAGTTTCCATGTTCTCCAGTCAATCCAAACCGACTTCAGAAAGATTGTCAAAAAAGAGCTACTTCCATGGTCCCATTCTTCCATTTAATATTTTGTAACCACTTTACCAGTGTCTTGCTCAGTTTGTCATTGGAGATCTGGACACTGGCATAAACTTCAGTTTCTTCTGGTCTCATCCATTGCTGTAATTCTAATGAACATGTCTTTAGGCTAAATACCTTGTTGCTACAAATAGCTGCCTTCCAAACAAATAATTTTCCAACTCCCTACTTTCCCATTGTGAGTACTAGGCAATCTCACAGTGCTTACACACTTGCTTCTTTTTTTTTTCCTCTGCCTCCCATTCTTCATTATCTTCAGTTTTTGTCTGTCAGCTTTGACCTGAAAGCTTTGGCTGTCAGGACAGAGAAATAAAAATACATTCTCTTGCATAAGGAGGTAGAGGAGAAAGGGAAGCACAAGGCTGTATTTCCACTGAGAGCAGTATTTCCAGCCAAGGGAGTTATTAAGTTTTGTACTTAATTATTTCTCTATTTTTCATATGCCATATTTTCAGATTCTCCCTTCCTTCTTTTTTTTCAACTTTTACCTTTCTCAAGCATGGGTTAAGAGATTAGGAGTTTTCACTGTCTCTTTTACTGGGTTCCGATTAAAAAATTATCATAGTTTTAGGAATTTCAAAGCAGTCCTACCACTGAATTCTGGTTTCATTCACAGAATGATAGTTTCTTGTAAATTGGGTTTCCATATATTTTTCTTTAAAATAACTAGCTCATCATCAAATCAAGCCTGGAACAACTTAATTTTCTTGTTCTTTCAATTCTCTAGGGTACAGAGAAAAGCTGGCATCGGCCCAGTGAGCGTAGCTGCCATGGAATTCTCTTTGCAATTTGCAATAGAGAAAACATGCCACTCCTGAAGGAAAGTTTTAATTTGTCACTGCTTATAATGTGATGTGGAAGCAGTGGGCAAGAGTTTGACTCTCCAATCAATGCAGATCCTACCTCTTTTTAAATTCAGATTCTTTCCCTGCATTATGGAATATTAATGCTTATTTCTGTGCTGATTTTTCTCTGGTGGAAGGCATAGATTCTTGCTATATTGCTAACATTGAAGAAAAACAAGGAAAAGAAACCAAAGAAACATGATACAGTGAGCGAGATAAAGATAATGAGGTTATAGTTTTATTTTCTATTTCACAGAAAATTCTTTGAGTCATTGCAAGATGGACATAACATAAATACACAGTGTGTGAATATAACACAGTGTACAGACTGTTATAGACAACTTAGCTGCAAAACATGACAGTCAAGATAAGCCCCAATCACAGTCTCAGAGTCATAAGGGGAATTGTATTGTAGACGCACATAAGTAGCTAGTCATAAAAAGAGTGTGCTATGGAGCTAGAGACTGATCTTGTCAGTCTTTCAAGAGTACTCTAAGGCCTCACCTTTTTTACTCTGAAAATTAAACTTTCACATGCATGTTCTAGGAAATGCCAAAGCCAGTGGTGGAACCTTACAACAAAGTACAAAAGACCAGATCACCTAAAAATAAATGCACTCCTATGAAGGCAAACTGTCATTTTTTGGAAAATTCATTACAGTACAGTGAAATATCTAGTTCAGCATATTTCTGCCCTCATAAACAGTTATCTCCTCTGAGTGCTGCCAAAAATACAAATGTGGAACAAAAATCTAAATAATTGCTGTATTTTTTTCATGGATAACTTCACCATGGTAAATTTATAATTGATCTTAACATTAAGCAAAAGATGAATTTGCGTATATGTCTACTGTAGGAACATTTTTTTTAAGAGTAGGCACACAGACCTTCCTGAATTATTTCTTAATAATATTATTTTTAGAGCTTCTCGAGGGAAACTAATGAATTGTTGTACCATTTGCTTTACATTTTAAGCTTCATGACTTGTCTTGCAATGAACCATTTGTTTCATGCCATCATATTTTGTGGATCACAGTACTTATATTTTTCATGTCATCATATTTTGTGGAAAAGCAAAGTCAATCTAAGTCGATTCAAATTGACTTGTCTTTGCCCTTCTTTCTAACTTGGAGCTACATCCTAATTTCTTTGAAGGTAATATTAATTTTAAAGAAAGTATTAACTTTTTTTGTTTTGGTAAACTTTTTTTTTTCTTCTTCTTCTTTTATTCAAAGTAGTTGGCCCAAAATTAAATTTTACATGAATTCTTTACAAGCTGCTGGATTCCACTTTACAAAGTACACATTTCTTTTATGGTGCTTAACAGTTAGTCTTAGATGCATTTCCCTGTAGTGGGTGAGAGATTAAAGGGCAAAACATTTTCTACTGTAGTGGTTAATTTATCTTAGCTTTATAATTTGTGTTCTGCTATATATAACTTCTTTCCTGCTCCCTTTTAAATTGTTTGTAGAATTTCCTTCAGAGAATAAACACGGTTAGAGTTTGGTCTTTTTTTCTCCCCAGTGCTGTCTACTTCATTCACCTCTACTTGCTTTAAATTGATTCCAAATGGAACTAATCTAGAATAACTGCTCTCAGAAAGATTTGGAATTCTTTCAGTGTGAACATTACCCATTTTTGCCCTCTTAATACGCTGCATATGTAACAAGAAGAATTCAGACAGCTCTCACCTCTGCCTCATATTTACACATGCCCTTTATTAATACCTATAATGTAAGATGGTTTTAAAAGCTCGTGTTATCAGAGAACTCAAACATTAAATTTGATGGATAAGTTCTTATTTGTAAATAATTCCTACAGTATCCAGAGGAAAAAATGTGGATAAGGGTTTCAGCAACTTGTTTTTTTTATATAATGGATTTCCATCTACATTATGAGTAATTTTGCAGTGAAATATGAATGGGCAATCACTGCTTCATGCTGAGGAAATGACCACCAATGGAGCTCATGCCAGGATATTCCTGGCAGGCCTTAATATTAAAGCTATAATAAAGAATGAGAAAATTAGTTCTAAGCACTTTGGCCAATACAGTGTAGAAATATGCATGCACATATATTTTTAATAGAATTATTTAGTGTGCATTTAATTTTGAATTAATCCCTCATATCTAGAAACAAATAGCTTTTTGTGCCCTTTCATCTCACTATGAAGTTATATTACAAAAAAATTATGCATATTTATTTTTAGAGATAAAGCTAAGGTTTCAGTTTTCCCCAGATGTGACCTATGTTCAGATGTCATGTCTTATTTTCTACTCACCATTAAATACATATATGAATTTCATAGGTAGAATGGAGCGTATATCACGGGTTACATGGAGACTTTAAATACAACAACTTATTTTCACGCACGTGTAAATCTGTCTTATCAATATGACTTTGTGACCTTAAAGTCAAACTTACCCATTTTTGGTGATTTTACTTTGGGAGAGATTTTACTTTGGGCACCAGATTTAACTGGTCTAATGAGATACATACATAATACTAACAAAGTGTGTTTTGTCCTAGGCATGAAAGAAAAGGAGAATGCTACCTGATATTTTTTAAATGTGAAAGGTACACAAATACTAAGAGGGTACAACTATATTACATAAATAGGAAGAAAAGAAGATGACTAGTTAAAAAAAAAAATGCACTGGTTTTAAGTTAAGTTCAAGGTAGTCACTGCAGAAGAGAGCGCTTTTTCACCATTGCTGACCATGGAAGGAATTTGCACAGGATTTAAAGGTTTTTTAAAGTTTTTTGTTTGTACAAGAAAAAAAAAAGCAAACAAACAAACATTCCTATCTCTGAAAATGTCATGTACATACAGTTTATTCCCTTGAGAGAGAGAATGCAAACCACATATGACAAAGCACATTGATAAATCTATATCTGGAAGATCCTTTGACATTGCAATGTTAAAGGGGGTATAAGAACTCACATATAAAGTAACTTTTTCATTTTATCCATAATACTTTTTAATGCTTTATAACATTAAGCAGTATAAGAAGCTTCAGAACATTTTTCATTTATTCAAAGTATACGTTACCTACCATCTGTAGCATACTACATGAAGCTGAATTCAGTCATTTGAGCTATCTTAGAGTTCCATAGCCATAGCGCAGACACATTTTACAAACCCCTGGATTTCTTCTTTACATGACAAAGTTCTTGACCCACTAAAGTGACAATGAGAACACAGTATTGCCTCCATCTCGTTGCCCTGAGCATCCTGCACCCTCACTACAGGTAACACTTTACTTTTAAATACACAATCATGCCTTTTTGTGAAAAATATTAACCTGTCACTTTTCACTGTGTTTTCCCAATTCATACTTCAACTGTCATTTAATTGAAATGACTTAATAATTGTCTTTGTTATATGGGTTTCATATTCTGTAAGAGAAAATATACCAGTACATCCCTTTATAAATTTCTCACTTGTTGCAGCTTTATTCAGTGTCTCAACTCCGCAATAAATTTAAAGATTTTTTTAGCACATTTTTCTGTTGGGACTGATGGACCCAACAGCTCTATCAGCTATCTGCATGAAAAATTCCAATTGTAATGAACACCTACCCTAATGAAGTTGTGAAAGTTTTGCTATTGAATCTAAAGTTGGAAGGATTTGACAGTGAAAGCTGTTTTCATGAAAGACCTGAAAGATTACTCTAAAGTTCTTTCTACTTGATCATTAATATCATCTTGATTTTTTTATTGTAAGTCTTCCTTAATAGCATGGGAGATACATCTGTGAATTAAAAAATCTAGCTATTATGAAGTCATTAATTTTAATCCCCCCTAGAAAAGAGTGATTACTCTAAAGTTAAACACCGAGCCAAGCTTTTGGTTTGGTAAAATTAAATCTCCAATAAATACCTCTCTTGTGGTTTAACCTTACTTTACATAAATTTTATTCAGACTCATAATATTCTGAGAAAAAGTGATACGCATGAACCGGGGCAGGACGTGATATACAAAACAAAATCACTGACATGAAGATGGCACACTTAGTTCTATATCTCTGACTTCCTATTATCCACAAGCACTACAATATGTACATTAAAAAGGAAAAAAAAAAAAGTGCAAGGGGAGCAGCAAGGACTTCTGTCATTTGTGTATAGATGAGAAACTTCTATTTTCTCTCATGAACTCTAAACATCTGTTTTTTCTGGCTGAAGAAGAGGCAACATGGCAAAGGCTAAATTCCGTGGGGAGGCTTGTGGAGCAGGGAAGACAGCCCATCCTTGTGTTGACCAAAACACAACGAACATGGATAAACGCTCCTATTCCTATCGTTGTAGTGAGGTAAAGCAGTCAGACCCTCTGTTTCTAAATAGCTTTTAGTACAGAAACCATATAATAACCTAGGCAGGATTATAAATACTTAAAGGAAAGGCTCCAGAGGTGGCGGCTGTTCAGAGGAATTTGTGGGCAGTACTATTTACCACTGGAAGCCAGCTCTTCTGCTCTGCAGCTGCAACTGCAGGATGTAGTTGCATCACCTGTTGTCCCTGCAGTGCTTTTTAGTCCAGCAGCTCCATTGCCCTATCCCATGCCAAACGGTTGAGATAATGGGAAAACAAGTCTAGGCTTCTCTGCCTTGAATTCAAATTCCTCTGCAGTTCTCATCAAAGTTTTTGATCATTGCTCCAGAACATCTACTCCTCCTCTTAGATTGTCAACTTCAGCATCTCAGTTCTGCATGCATGGCTAAGCCCACTGCTCTGCAGTCAGGAATCACCACTCAGTAACCCTGTATTTATTACTTAACCCTAAGAAAGACTGCAACTGTTTCTATCTTCTTCCATTGCACAATTCAGGCAAGCAGACTTTCGGCCCTATTCTAGTGTTTTGAGGAACTCTCAGAGACTGGAAAGTCAGTTTGTGCTTGAGGAAGGAAAGGAAAAAAGAGCGAGTCAGGTTTACTTCCTCCTGTTTCTTCTCATACAAAAATACAATGTTACCTTCATGCTGATTTTACACATTTTTCTTGCTCCAGCCAATTGACTTGTTTCCCTCACAGCAGCCTCCCCCTGCCCTCTGCCCTGTATTTCCTTATTCTTTCAGAATGATCCCATGAAAATAAAACCAGTTATAAATAAAGGTGTTGTTTCCTATTAATTTCCCAAGTGATAAAATCACAGAATCATAGAATACCCCAGACTGGAACAGACCTTGAAAGATCATATAGTCCAACATTTGTGGGAAAGGAAGCCTAGATGAGTTTATTTAGCCCCCTGTCTGGTTGCATCTTGGAAACCTCCAGTGATGGGGACTCTACCACATCCCTGGGGACATTGTTGCAGTGAATGATTGCTCTCATTGTGAAAACCTTTTGTATATCAAGATGAAACTTCTCCTGGTGCAACTTACACCCATTGTCATTTGTCCTCTCCATGTGGCTCCTTGCGAAGAGAGCCTCCATCGTCTGAGTAGCATCTCTTTAAATACTGGAAAAATGCAATGAGGCTCCTTCAAGTCCTCTCTACTTCAGGTTGAAAAGACCTAAAATCTTCAGTCTTTCCTCAGAGGGAAGGTTGTCCAGCTCTTTGATCATCCTCATGGCTCTCCTTTGGACTCTCTCTAGTCTGTTCATGCATTTTTCAATCGTAGGAACCAGAACTGAACAGGTGTGGCCTGACAAGTGCAGAGTAGACTGGGATGATCACATCTCTATCTCTGTTAGTAACAGCCCTACAGATAGACCCTAGTATCCAATTTGCATTCATCGCTGTAACAATGCAATGCTGACTCATGTTCATCTTGTTTTCCTCCAGGACCACCAGGACCCTTTCAGCAAGGTCATAAGATACCATGGTACTTCAAAAAGATAAAACAAAATTAGTTCCAATTTTCATTGAAAATCTAGCAAAAAACCTCCTCCTTTAGCTATCTGGCAAGGATCAAAGGAATGGTAATTCACTGATGTTCTTCTGTAGTATACCCTTTCTAGTTCAAACTTAGAATCACAGAATCAGAATGGTTCGAGCTGGAAGGGACCTTAAAGATCATCTAGTTCCAGCTTCCCTTCCATGGGCAGGGACACCTCCCACTAGACCAGGTTGCTCAAAGCCCCGTCCAGCTTGAACACTTCCAGGGAAGGGTTAATGAGGAAACTTATTACCTAAAGTTTACTTGCGGATTAAGGAATGCTGACAGTTTTTCCACATATAAGCAAGGTTGCAGTTTTTTCTAGATTAACAACTGCTGGGAAGCACTTTATTAATTTAGAACATTTATTCAATTTTCTGTATTATTTTTCTAAATTATTACCTGTACATGTATTGATATTCCCTGAAGTCTTACCAGAAAAATACTTATAAAATTACTTTGCTTCTGAGTCTGTCAAGAACTGAACATTTGATTTTTCACTGTGAGAAATCATGAAAAATATAGTTTGAGATTTTGAAGTTAATGGGAAAACAATTCCAAAGAAGCCTGAATTTCAGCAGTGAGCTGAGTAGCTGTCTATTCTAAATGGTTTTACAAACACCAGCCATAATGCACAATATTTATGTTTCTGTCTATTTTCAAACTGAATGCTATTTTAACTCTAACTTCTGAAACATTGTTATATTTCAGTTTCCACACAGAATTATAAAAAATATTTCAGTCAAAAAAGGCAAATGTAAATTTTACCTCCCAAACAACCACAAGTTATTGCTTCACGCCCTATTAAAAGCCATGTGTCCAGAAAACCTACACTGAAAAACGCTATCGGCGATCCACACAAAATACCCTCCAGCCATATCACACATAAGTAGAATTTCTCCATCCTTGACTGAACTTAAGGTGTTCCAGAATCCACATTTACATTTTTTTATCTCAATATAAATCATTTAATGTTCCTAGTAGGTAAGAGGAAAAAAAAATTCAAAATTTTTATGCTTTCCCTTTAATTTTTTTCTTCCTTTATACACTTGCACAGTTTTAACTCAGACTGGAACAACTGATTGGTGATTAGATGGCAGTGACCCAAGACAGCACTTACCTTGGCAACATTAGGAGCAATACAGGAAAATTATTTTCATGGGGATGAAGTGTTCTTAACCAATTTTGACAATGCATTAGGTTCAGACAGGTTTTTCTTCAATATCAGGCATGTTTTTTGCCCCTATTTCTCTGCAGAAATGAGACAAATTCTGATTTCATCTAGAGAATTCAAGTATTGCTTCATTGAAAGAGGAAAAGCTAAAATGGCTTAGTAGCAAGATGAATTACAGCTACAATATTAAAAGCCGGAAAGACAATCTGAAATGAAAGAATTGCAATTGCCCAACTGAGTTGCTTCAGGCACATATGCTTGTGGGGTTTTATACCTTATGCAACTTCTTCATTAAATCCATTCATAGTATTGCACTGGCCCAAATAGAAAGTCTAGAATTTGAAACATTTCATATGCTTTAGTGCAATTACCTACAAAAACCTCTTCAGTAGTAACTTCTTTTTTTCTTTTTTTTTCCCCAGACATTTAAACTACAATCTGTACATATCTATGCTGTCCCATCGACACCATCACTACAGAATATGTACTGGTACTCCCCGAAGACAATTCAGAAGTATTTTTCCTAAACTGTGTGTGACAATATTATCATTAAAGTTAATGTCAGTGAAAGCAAAATATGCTGGAGTGAAGAGAATATCTATTCTATTAACTGCAGTAATTTTCCTTTGTATGAAAATTTTTACTTTCATATATTACACAGAATTCACTGTGGTTCACTTAGGTTATCAGACAATTGTGTTTCAATTATCATGTTACAAGTGCATATAAGGGTCCATACAAAGACTGATTATAGGTACTGAACATACACAAAGAAATACAGAGCTTCTGCATTGAGGAACTTACAGACTGTAAAGGAGAGAAAAAGGGAACAGAGACAAGAATGGAACAGAAAGAGAGCAAATGCTCATAGCAAGACAAATCCAAGAATAACACCAGGTGTCCAATATCAGACTCTGCTAATTTTGCTCCTGTCAAAAATTGACTGTACACTGCAACCTGAAAAACCACGTCCATCCTACTAATATACAGAAGCATATGCATTTAGGAAACAGAATACTACTTACACACTTATATTTTTGGCAGTGACAGCTTTTATTACCCATCTTTATATTTAATGTAGCTTTCTTCTTTTTATCACACCCAATCCTTGACTTTCTGAAAGACAGCTTTGGTGACAGGAACAGGAGATCTCTTCGCCTCGTAATGATCTGTTCGCTGTACCTTCAACAAAACACTTATATCAGAAACATCAAAGTTCTTCAAAAGATTGGTTGATGATAATATGATGATAATAAACTATATAACTGCACTCCAATCAAGATCAAGTTTGAAAGACCCCTGCAGCAAATAGACTTTTCAGTTATCATAAAAATAAAAACTTGACTATCTCTCTCACCTAACATTCCACTGCAAGCAGAGACACTGAAAATAAGACTTTCCATCTTTAGAAAAGTCTGACATTTGGAATAATGTTTCATAGAAGAAAAAACCCTAGACAATATTTCAGGCTTTTATATTGTGTAAAACACGTCAGCAAAAGAACATAATTTGAAATTAAACTATGTCAAATGACTTGCAGGGACCTAAGATATGGGTTAGGTTTCGGGCTTTTTTTTTCCCCCAGAAAAAAAAAAAAAAATCTAGAACAAATTATCCATTGTTTTCAATCTTTAGGACAAATACAGGTTTATGTCAGGCACTAAGACTTTATTCCTTTTCTCCTGGTGTAACTATGTCATATACATAACAATGATTTATTATGTTGTATTTTGGAACACTTAGAATACTTTTTTAGCTTTGAGAAAATCCTCATGGATTTATAGGCACTAACTGTGACAGCACAGGTCAGGTTTATCTTCATCAGTTTCATAGACTGATAGGTTTATTTTACTCATAAAATAAGTTTCCACATTGGCACAAAGAAGACAGCAAATTCAATAGTCCTGAAAACATTTTCTCATTTCCAGATGATGCTGGCAATCTTGCCATTATATTTCTAAACATAACTCTCAGTAATGTTGTTGTTGAGTCTTCCCTGTTATACAGCCTTCCCAAGTGCAATAGTTCTGAAATAAGTTGTTGGAATTTGAGTCTGTTCCACTTTGCTATAGCTAACTCAGCCCAGAGATCTGTTAATTTGTTTCTTCTTCCTTCATGGAAGTACTTATTAACATTGTTTACATCTCCTGTGTAATTCAGCGATGTCTTGGAGGCAGGGTTTTAGACCAAATTTACTGTATCACTCACTTTCTGGAGTCTTCAAGGACAGCTGAGCAGGTCTCTTCTGGAACAGAAAACTTCACCTGGCATGTGGGAGCCCGCGTCAGGCTGTAGGAACCCCCTGCATCCATGGGAGTTGGTAACCACCTTCATGCAGTACAAGTACCCTTACACTAATAAGATACTGTAGAGAGAAATTTGCATCCCACTGCCTACTAAGCAGGCAGATGAGATCTTGGGGGCAAACATGTGAGCTGTGTGGACCTCATAATCCTGGGCACTGGTCTTAGAAGTGCTCCCTAGAAAATAATTTCAGTGACCAATGGCATAGTTAGCGATATTAATAAAATTCTTTTTAAACAAACCACATTGAAAGAATGCTCAGTTATGAAACAAAGGGTTTAAAAAATTGAATAATTTTTAGGAATGCTTATCTTTGCAGTGGGTGATGGTTTTAAAACTCTTATACTGTCACGTGTGTTCATTATCTTCTCATTGTCCAAAACCTACCTTTGAAACAGATTCAACTGTAGAAAGACAACACATTAAACAAATTTCTGTACAACAGCTGTTGTAATATGTTCCTTAAAAACCCAATGTAACATTTGTTTTAGTTTAGTGTATAATATTTACTCAGAAAATTGAAATATCTCGATCTTTCTTGTTATAGCTGCAAAATTAGATGGGGTTGGGGCTTTCATTTGTGGTTTTTTATGTATTGCTTCTTATATATTTTAAATTAATCAAGAGAGAAATGGGAATTTTGGATCTGCTTAATACTATGAACATTCCCAGTGTTTTTCCACTATGTTATTTAGCACAGATGTTTCTATAATTGTGATATATCAAGAGAATTTTGTGTTAAATTGGCCTCAAAATTTCTCATGTTTTATCTGTGGAGAGGTAGATACAAACTGGCCCAAGGGGCAAGGCTTTTGGGAAACTACTCAATCTGTCTTAAACACTGACTTTTCCCAATGCAGTTATCTAGCTCCTCAGTTACCTTAAACTATCAAGATTGGGATGTGTGTATTGGAAATTACACACGTGAATCTCATATACATACTTAAATAGATACACACACAGAAACACAGGTGATTTCCAGAGCAGAGGCAATCAACCAAAACATCCTTGATTTTAATAACTCTGCCACTTCAGACCAGAAGTATTCATCATCAGTCTGCCTGGGGCTTTAGTTGAGGCTACAATAAGAGCACACAGAAGTCTAGTTGTAGCTCTGTTTTGGAAAAACAAATAGCTCTTAAACCTTGTATAATAAATAGTGTAATGATACAAGTATAGCTGAAACCTTCCCAAAATGCAAGGAATATACAAGTCACCTACTTTTACACTTGATTTATTGAGATAGTAGGAAGTGGTTTAGTCATGCTAAATCACACACTATTAGACAAACTTGCAAATTTTATCACACTTGACTCCTTCATTCCTTTTTGCTCATGATTACTTCTCTGCATCATTTAAAAGCTCACAGTCTTTTACTTTCTGATCTCTCAGTTCTGGATCTCCTAACTGTTGTCCAGGTAAGAGGCCAAGCCAATGTCCCAAGAAGAGACAATAAGCATGTCTTCTTCTGTAGGTCCTCACCTTTAACTGTGAAAATCATAACTCTGAGCCTATCACTGACTTCACACACATTTCCTTGGGAAATTGATTGGGGAACATACAACATTATCACTTTCTCTCTGAGCCAAAAATCTATACATGTAGAGCACTAATTAACCAAGAGTCAGATTCTGAAACATGTTCTAATATCTTTATGGGATTATCACATCAGAAATCAGAATTTGGATCTGTAGCAACCAATAACATTTAATTATTACTATCCCAATTATTAGTACTACAGCTCAAACTTGTGAAGCCATCAGCTGTTTGCTGTGGTAAATAACCGAGTTTAAGATCAGTGCCAGCAAATAAATGTTTCTGAAATACAGCTCAGCAATTTCTTCAAGAAAAAAAAATATTTTGCATGTCAATGGGATTAACTAATATTTGCCAAATAGTGCTTAAGTGTTGTGTTATTATTTAATTTCTATCTACCAAAGTAATTATTCTGTTCAGCCATTCCAATAACTAAGTAGGATTATTTTACATTTTATAGAATGAATTGTAGAGAACTTTATTTGTCAGAGTCTGCAAAGCTTCATTTAAAAAAATATTATTTAACTGTTATTACAGTTATCTATCAACAGCCTTTATATGTTCAACCACCAATGGAAATACTATCAGCACACTAGTTCAAACTATGCACCATTGCCTTAGAGAGTTTAAGAAAATAAAGTAGATAATATTTGCGTTGGTCTTCAAAAACATAGGTAAAACGTGTTTAAGGGAAAAAAAAGACTGTGGGTCTGTAGATATTAACTTTACTGAAGACTGCTTCTCCTGAAGTTAGTTTATATTTAAAATTTCTCAGTTTCATGGGATCAATTTTATAAATTATTTGTAGTTTAACATGTGTGAATCATGATAGCAACTCAATAAAACTTAAAATATTGCTGTCATTCTGTTTATTGGACTGATATTCACAGGTAACTGCAGTATGAACACCGAGGCACTACTGTGGGCTTATAATACTGAACAAACTATATTTCTCTCAGTTTAAATACAGACCCTGTTTGCAAAGAAGATTATATTGAAAGTATTGGAAAAAATCTTCATCTTAAATTCTGGCCATGTTTACGATGTGGTAGCCACAGGACCAATATAAGATTAATATACTCCAGTGTTTTATTGTCTAAAGAAGACAATAGACAAGGATCGAGTGGATAAGTCAGTGAGTGTTCTTGTAATAAAGCTTTTCCAGCTCTTGGATCATCATGACATTGCTGGGTGTGTGATGGTATATCCCACTGATGGTATGGGACCTCTCCCTGGCAGGTTCTCTATTTTGGCTGTGCTGGTGTGGGACTGCAGTGCTTTGAAGAGACTTTTCTGAATGGTGATGAGGGGAGAGGAGGTACCCAGCTCCATGGGATGCTCACTCCTCTTGAACCTGCCTTTGTTGTGCCTCCAGTTCTTAAAGCTGCTGTCCTGTATTGGCTCATGCCCAAGCCTCGTGCTGCTGGCGCAGCTGAGGCAGCCAGAGCTGCACTGTGCATAGGGTACCCTGCCTCCAGAGTGTGATATACACTTCCTTGGGATTGCCCAGGGCAACACAGTCAGGCTCCGAGGGCTTGGTTTGCCTTGAGCTCATCAGGTACCCACTTCAGGCTCCTCAAGGCACAACATGCAGTGGGTAGCCATGTACAACACCAGTCACTCAATGTGATCAGCCAAAAATCTGCCCGGATCCTATGTGTCATCAGTCGCCTTTTTCTTCTACCTTCTACTCCTCCTTTTGTTGTAGATAATTGCATAATATATCCCCTTCTCAAGTCCTACATTTAATTCTGTTTTCAAGCAGGTGAGTATGACTGTAGTTAAACTATTTATTGTTTCTTCCAATAATAGCGCATAAACTAACAGAAAAAAAAAAAGAATATATATGTATAGCTACGTGCAAATCCTTACCTTCCTTTTACTTACTGAAACATTAAGGAAGTGTAAGGAGTAAGGAAACAACTCCCACATCCAAGTCAGTGTCATCAGCCCTGTACAATTTCAAAGACAGAAAACTTTGGAGACATAGCTAGTATGTGATAGATATGCAAAAGACACCTAAGGGTCCACTACCATTTGATTACTTTGCCTCTCTGCTGAATTTGGTAAACGTTAGGCACTGGAAAACACACACTAATTAAAGACACGACCCAAAATTTGTATGTATTAACAGCAGTTTTGCAGTAACCTTTAACAGAAGCAGATTTCAATAAACATCTGTGCCTAACAGTAATGCAAAAGTTAAGAAAAATGTCTCACAAATACAGCTACAGGACCTAAGAGAACTTTGATTACAGCTAATTTGACAAAGGAGTTGTGACAGAATATGGATTGCTTGAGGCATTCTGGGTTTTTTTGCTCCTTGTGAAATTGGTATGCTATAAATTGTCTTTCCTGGCTAATATCAATTTTCTCTTTCAGTTTATTAACTTGGCAGAAGTTTTCAGGAACTAATGGACCTGTCTAAGACAAACAAATAACACAGACAGGACTCCAGCCTCTCACCTGCTACAGGTCAGAGGGATCAAATTGCAGCATCTCCTTGCCAGATGCCATTGAAGTTTCATGGTTTTGGGAAACTCAGCTCCTCGCTGAGGTTTTGGGAAAGACCTTCTGTACACTCTTCTTGGAGACATGCTACTGACTGCACAATAACAAGAGACAAGATTATTACAGAGGAGATTCCTACAGGAAATCCAAGTCAGTTATAAACTTGCCAAAAAATATTGGCAAAACATCTAACAAATAGACCTTAAAAGAAGGAAAGCAGTAGAAAGAAAATCAGTTTTAAAAAAACAAATGTTAGATAAGACAATGTTAGATAGCACCTTTCCTCAATTTTTTCTTTCTAGTATGAGTTATTCACCTTTCTGCTACTTGCTGCTTAGGAAATTTTCACTGTAATCTGCATAACCTACAGAAGTCAGGAAATAACAAAGGCTGGTTGCCACATTCTTTAAAAGGTCTGTGCCAAGTAATCTGGATCAATAAGTTTCTTCTTCCACACTCTTTCACTTCCCTCTCTCTTTTACTGGAGAGAATAGGATTCATATACTTTCTATGGTTCTATTTTATAGATTTTTCCCACCAAAACTGATCCATATCACTATTGCCATTTATCCCAACCAAGTGACTGGACTGTAATGAATGGAAGTTGGCAACCAGTCATGGCAGTTTTTTCTGTCTCTGTACCCACCAGGTACCATGCCAACATCCCATGGATGCTGCTCTCACACCTGCGCTTGTTCATAGTTTCCTACAGCAGCAGCGTTACTCTGTCCCTAGTCCCTGCCACAACATGCAGTCCTCCGCCTTGTCTTTGCTGCTTATATTTTGGATCAGATTTCAAATTTAAACACATTTTTGGTCTTCCATTGTCTAGCTACATTTTGATGATTTTTCCCTTCTTTTTCTGTGTTTGCAGAAATTGCTGGAGAATGCAACAGTCAGATGTAGACATCTACACAAAAAAAGAGAGTAATTAAAACTTCCCAGCTGGGGAATCCAAATTGTAAGAAAAATTGAAAAATAAAATCACAAAGAGGAGAACATAAAATGCTACTAAGACTCTTCTAGTTTTCTGTACAAGTTCAAAGATGACTTGCAATGCAACCCACAAATAAAGATTGCATCTCTTGATGACTTTCCAGGGAAAACAATTACATTCTGAGTACAAAAAACTGAATATCAGGGCTGCAGAGATGTTTTGATTTGAATCCACAGCATTACTAAAAGAGGAGAAAAAATACACCCAGAGAGATAACAGTATGCTGAATATACTCATATTTATTTGCAAGCTAAGAAACGATGTAACAAAATTGATGTTCAGCTTTATGCTGTCTGGAAAATCAGAACTGATTATATTTCCAACTGCCATTTAAACTCTAAGGAACATTTTCCAGTGAAAAAGTAGGCAGAATAGATATATACATATTTTAAAAAATCCTCAAAGGAACGGAATATGGGTGAAGTTATTACAGACTTTTGGGGAGAGAAAAAAACCCTCCAAACCCAAATCCCAGAAACCCTCCAAGTAATAAATTCCTTTTCAATGAACAAATTCAATCTTTTGATATGAACTTCAAACATCAGGAATGCAGGAAAAGTTTCATTAAAATTAAGGAATAAACCCCATATATTAGACAAAACAAAGTACTCAAATGCATGTATTTGATTTTTGGCTGTAAAACTTTCTGTTTGTATGCAACTTGGACCAAGACCAAAAAGCTTAGATAAACAGTAAGCAAAAAATACGCATCTAAGCATTTGCCCAGTTTTGGTCCAACACCAATTAACTTTCTTAATTTGGAAAGAAACCCAAAAGAGGAGAGAATCTACCTGCAATGAAGTGCCAATTTGAGATTAAAGTCTGGAAAAGTAAGAAAAAACCCAGGGCAATGGAAGATTATTATAGAGTGCTGCTTGCTACATAAAACATAGCATGTGCCCAGAGAGAACACCCAAAGTTAAGATGTCAATTTTAATATTCATATCAATCCACTGATATCCTTTTAGACACTGGCAGGAAAACTTGTAGATCTACGATCTACAGGTTATGATAGATGTTACCAGCAGTTAGTTGTCTTTAAGAAGTGGAATGAAAACACTTAACTTACATGTTCCCTACTCAGGGAAGAATTCAGGCCCTTGTCTTTCATGAAACAGGTCTTTCTATATCACTTGTTTCAGGATCTTATGCACATAATGAGACTGAACCCTTCCTAAAAACATTTTTTTAAAATAAATGAGTATTATTAAAATGTTTTTCCACTTTATGTTATTAATAATTTTAAAATGTAAAAAGTCACGTAAATATGAATGCTTAAAGCATAAGATATTTCAGCAGATACTAAAAATAATGCTATATTTGTCAAACTATCATTGATGCTTGGAAGCACCCCAAATGGCCCAGTATATGAGTTTCATATATTAATAGGGCATATATGTAAAACTAGACAGTCAATATCTCAAAGATTCTGCAGTACTAATTCTGTGGGATATATCTGATCAAGATATGGAAATTTTATATATTAAATGTATCTGCCTGTGTGACTGACATACTAAAGTGTGGAATTTGTTGAATTATTTTAAAATAGTTTGGAAAACTTTTTCTTTTTTTCTTTTTCTTCCCCCAGTAGCAAATTCATCAACTATTTGCACCCAGAATCATGAAAAAAGCTTCAGCCACATCAGTCAGCTGCATAGCTTTGGAAAGGTCATGTTTTCATGGACTTCAGTCCTTCAAAATGCATTGGATTAATACTAATGGAATGGGTGACAGCACTTATTAAGTCCACTGTCTTCGATGAAATCCAGCCTGCTCTGCCAGCTTGTTTTACAATGACATCCTTGCTTTCAGGGCACTGATAAAAAGTCTCACCTACTGAGTGCAACATGAAGCATTTTTTAAATTAGAATGAATTTTCTTTCAATCTTACAACAGAAGTTTATTGGAGTATTTCAGATTCCTTACTTTTTAGATATAATTATACATCAAAATTGCTGTTCCATTTGGCTATTATTATGTAGATTACATAGGTTACTGACATTTTAGTGAAAATTTGAACAAATTTAAACACAGAGTTTTTAATCAACATTTAATTTATTTAGAAAGGAAAGAAGATTGGTTAATTTAGAGGAACCAGGACTGAAAATTCACAACATTAGTGAAAATGAACAATAATTAACAGAAGATACTCAACAAACATATCAGTTTCCATTTACTTGTTTAGGAATATCACTTAACTACTCTTTTGTTTCTGAGAAAATGGAGAGAATCTGACAGTACCCAAATGCTTTTTTTAAAAAATTAAAGTAGCTGTGGCTTAGACCAGATTCAATATTTACTCCTGAACTTCTATAGTCACACACCATAGAGGACCTAAATGATTACAGTACTTGCACAAAACTGTGAAAATGAAGCATTACTCCTCAGGTGCCTCTCTCTGAACAAACAGAGTGTTGGAGGCTTAAAAAACTGAGCATCTCAACATGTCTATTGCAATCCCTGATTGGGATCCAGAAGACAGGTCTCTAAAGGTTTCAATTTTGTTGGTATTCCAGGCCATGACCAGCCCACAGAAACAAAATCAAGGCTAATTGCCCTACTGAGGGAGAACAATAATTATCTTTTTGAGACAGAAATGTTTCATTCAGACATCTCTGGTCTAGTGAAACAATGCCAAATGCAATGCACTTACCTGATAGATTAAGACTGTGAGCCAAATCTCCTCTCTCCCAGGTGACAAAACCATCAAGATTCAAAAATCATATGAATCTGGGTGACTCCTCCTGGCTCAGTGAAAACTGCACTCTTTGTGTCTCAGTTGTATCCTCTTGAGAGCAGTGCATAGATGTGTCTTCAGAATATTACTTCAGTATTGCTTTGGGAGGTCTCAATGTGAAGCAACTAAAAAAGAATCTCTTTCCTCCTTACTTCTGTATAAAAGGCCAGACAATAACACCCTCTCTATGACATATATAAGGGATTTTCATTCCTCCCTTTCTTCCCCAGTGAAATCACTCATGCGTCTTGCTCAGAAGCATGCCTGTAGATATTTATTAGTCGGACAGACCCCTGCCATCTACATCTTGTAAATCCAATATGCAGAATTACCACCCCAAGCCCTGAGCACCCAGTGCGTTCATCCAGCTAGCACTGAGTTACCTGCGCTCTCCTGAAGAGGGGGCTCCTGGCTCCTTATCAGCATGCTGCAAGTTTTAGATCTCATTTGATTGCCCCTAACATCCTCCTGCAAAAATGCAAGGAAAGCCCAATTACCTTGCCCAATAGTCATGGTATTGGATCAAGCACAAGTTTCACTCCAGCCTGTTCCTGTAACTGGGATGGTACACATTCTCAAATGACTGCTCATTTCTGAATACTATCTGCCCCCCTCCCCCCACTTTCTTCTGCCTTCATGTGTTTTGAAGAGCAGAAAACAACAAAAGGGAGCCTTTAATCTACAGACTGGGTCCTTCAGTCTACAAGTCTCATTTAAGAACAAGTGAATTTATCAAGACTGTGTCTCACCTCTGAAAACTGGAAAATTGGAATGAACCCTAATTTTTCTTAATACTAATTTTTCAAAACCTACTGCCTGTCTAAGTTCTTCAGTGTCTCCAAGATGATTCTCTCTACCAAAAATGTGGACAATCATGATTTGGTGAATATGCTCTGATTATTAATGCAGATGTATTGAACACAATAAACTTTCTTAAAATTAATGCTTCAAAAGGGAAAATTTAAATGAAGAATTCAGTGAACCGGTGTGGCACAGAAAACTAGCCAAATAAAATTTTCTTATTTCACCTCGAAGAGCTTCAGTTACACCTGAAACACATCAAACAACAAAGGTGTCTCCATAGACAGTCTGAATAGACATGTTTTTTTCTATAGCTATTAGTTAACTTTGTCAAACGCAAGTTATTTCTGATCTGGAAACTACACAGGTTAGTTCTGTATCCTGACAAATAACTGACACTGGGGAAACAGACACTTAAACATTGTTCAACACTGACAGTGTTATTTATGGTCAACTAAGGACAGCAGCGGGATGAATGGAAATCTGCAGACATCTGTTTACAAAAGCAGACAAGGGTGGTGAATTAGAGGGAAAATGGCAGCTGAGGTGGAAAGAGTGAAGGAGCAATGACTGGAAAACATTTTTTTAAAAGAATTTGAAGAAATGGAATGAGGGAATCTGGTATGTGTGTCAGGAAAGATATTATTAACATAGTCTCTAACCTCCACTGTTCGAAACAAGTACTTGTCAAATAGATAGAAATATGGCTGTAGCTAACAGGCAGCTGCAAAAGCAGAGTGTTTTTAATTTTGGCTAAGTTAACCACACTTTCAGTCAAAAAGACAGATCTCCACATCTCATCTAAAAGTATTTAGCAATGTCAGTGCTTCTAACATACCCCAGCTTATAATAGAGAATCAAAATATTTTATCAGTACAGTATGGAAGGAAGAAATGTAAGTTTCAGAAACACCTTTGAATATACTAGGAGCATGCAAATATCACATGCAGTCACAGCACATAAAATCCAGCATACCAACAGACCAGAAATTTCTTATTGAATACAAATGGTTCCAGAGGAGAAACCACAGAATCACAGACTCACAGAATGGTAAGGGTTGGAAGGGACATCACCTCCATCCCTAGAAAGATGATGGAATGGCTCATTCTAGGTGTCATCTCAAAGCATGTGGAGGAAAAGAAAGCTATTAGAAGTAGTCAACACAGACTCACCAAGAGAAAATCATCTCTGACTAACCTGATAGCCTTCTACGATGGCATGACTGGGTGGATAGATGAGGGGAGGGTGATCCCTTCAAACCCCTATCATTCTGTGATTCTGTGTGACCTTTGGATCATTTAGTCCAACTCCCCTGCCAAAGTAGGTTCACCTAGAGCAGGCCAGACAGCAATGCATCGAGGTGGATTTTGAATATCTCCAGAGAAGGAGACTCCCGACCTCTCTGGGCAGCCTGGTCCAGCGCTATGCGACCCTCAAAGTAAATAAGTTTTTCCTCATGTTCAGATGGCACTTCCTGTGTTCCAGTTTGTGCCCATTGCCTCTTGTCCTGTCACTGGGCACCACTGAGAAGAGTCTGGCCCCACCCTCTTGACACCTGCCCTCTAGATATTTATAAGATTTGATAGGATGGCCTCTCAGTCTTCTCTCCTTCAGGCTAAACAGACCCAGGTCTCACAGCTATTTTTCATAAGAGAAATGCTTCATTCCCTTTATCATTTTTATAGCTCTCGCTGGATTCTATCCAGTAGTTCCCTAACCTGTACTGGTATATGGGATTATTCCTCCCTAGATGCAGGACCCTACACTTGCCCATGTTTAACTTCATTAGGTTCCTTTCTGCCCTGCTCTCCAGCCTGTCCAGTTCTGCTGTATGGTGGCACAGCCTTCTGGTGTATCAGCCACTTCTCCCAGTTTTGTGTCATCAGCAAACTTGTACACTCTGTTCCCTCATCCAGGTCACCTATGAATATGTAGAACAAGACTGGACGCAGTACTGACTCCTGGGGAACACTGCTAGTTACAGGCCTCCAACTAAACTCTGTGCCACTGATAATCCTCTGAGCTCTGGTATTCAGCAAGTTCACAATTCACCTCACTGTCC
This sequence comes from Arenaria interpres, assembly GCA_013399435.1. Taxonomy (NCBI): domain Eukaryota; kingdom Metazoa; phylum Chordata; class Aves; order Charadriiformes; family Scolopacidae; genus Arenaria; species Arenaria interpres. The sequence goes on along the minus strand of VXAK01014430.1, from coordinate 39,916 downwards.
ACTCATCTAACCCACACTTCCTAAGCTTACCTATGAGGATGTTATGGGAGACAGGGTCAAAAGCCTTGCTGAAATTGAGGTAGACAACAACCACTGCTCTTCTCTTATCCACCCAGCCAGTCAGGCCATCATAGAAGGCTACCAGATTGGTCAAGCATGATTTCCCCTTGGTGAATCCATGTTGACCATTCTTGCTAACCTTCTTTTCTTCCATATACTTAGAGATGACATCCAAAATGATCACCTTTCCAGGTGTGGAGGTGAGGCTGATCAGCCTGTAGCTTCCCAGGTCTTCACGCTTGCTCTTTTCTGAAGACTGGCGTGACATTACCTTTCCTCCCATCCTCAGGCATCTCTTGTGTTCTTCATGACAGGAGATAAATATGTAAAAGCGTGCATCCCTGCTGTACAATTTCCCTTTAACTCTTCGTCTTAAGAGTTAAGTAGAGAAGTACTCAAGTCTTCAGAGTAAGAGGCTGGTCTGGGATTCAAAACTGTAGCATTAAATTACACAGGACTTCTGCAGCCTTGTTCAGGAAACTTTGTCACTTGTGTATCTCTATCTTTTTAATTTTCTTCCACATTAGGTCTGTCTTTTCTATGTACGTTATAATCTCTTCATGACAGATAACATGTTTGTTCACGTTTGGGATCTGGCACAATGGGGTTGTAATCTCTATTGTATTACACATAATAGAAATAATAATTTCAACCCTATATTTTCTATTTACTTTTACTTGTATAATCACACTTGATTGAAATCCTGCTAGCAAAAATATTGACTCAGACCAATAACGTCTTCATTTTGCCCCTTGCTCTTCTCTCACTGTCTGAGGCCATCTAAGTGACGTTTAAACAAAAAACACAACCACCCCATGCACACAGCTATAAGAAAATGCCTTTCCACTTTGATGTCTTTTGTTTTCTTTTCCTTTCTTCCCTTGTCAACAGTAGTCACTTCTTTGATATATGATAACGTGCGGTAATGCATGTCCTCATCTCATTCTGAAGACACAACTCCACTAATTTTGGATTTCTTCCTATTCCTTCCCTGAAATTAGGCAGTGTCATCTGTCCACCTGCTTGCAGGTTACTTTACCGCTTTCAAGGCTGCAGTCAGTGTTACTTAGAAAGGCTCTGTTCAGGGACTCTGGCACTCCAGTTGTCCAACTATAAATTCTATAATTTTCTATAATTTTCTGTGATGAAATACATCATATGTGCTTATTGTTATTTTTTCCTTCCGGTACCATGTTATTGGTGGTGGTTTGGGTGGTTTTTTTCTTTGTTTGTGTTCGTTTGTTTTTCTATTTAATTCATTTCTATCTCCATTTTATAATAAATTTTTTTTGACAGAGATTGAAGTGGAATACCCAGCCTAGTACAGTTCTCAAATTAATGATCAGAAAACAAGACAAAATAAACTCAAGAAATGCACCTGTAGTCAAAATAAAACCTCATTCAGACCAGTTTTTTCATGTCCTCTTTTCTTGTCTCTGCTGATGTTCATCTCAGGTTATTGGTTTTCCTACAGTATTGATGTTACAAAAAAACTTTTGTAATGATTCAGTACAGGAAAGACATGGACCTGTTGGAGTGAGTCCAGAGGGGGGGCCACAAAGATGATGAGAGGGCTGGAGCACTTCTCCTATAAGGACAGGCTGAGACAGTTGGGGTTGTTCAGCCTGGAGAAGAGAAGGCTCCGCAGACACCTTCTTTCAGCCTTTCAGTACATAAAGGGGGCTTATAAGAAAGCTGGGGACAAGCTTTTTAGCAGGCCTGTTGCGATAGGACAAGGGGCAATGGTTTTAAACTAAAAGAGAGTAGATTTAGCCTAGATATAAGGAAGAAATTTTTTGCTATGAGGGTGGTGAAACACTGAAAAGGTTGCCCAGAAAGGTGGTAAATGCCCCATCCCTGGAAACATTCAAGGTCTGGTTGGATAGGGCTCTGAGCAACCTGATCTAGTTGAAAATGTCCCTGGTCATTGCAACGTGGTTGGATTAGATGACCCTTAAAGGTCCCTTCCAACAATGAAGTACTCGGTAATTCTACACTGATTACAGTTAGCAGAACAGGCTGTTCAGCAGTTTTGGGGATTGGGTATTCCAAGATGTATAAAATGTGTTCAGGAAACCTATGGCAAATAAAATGGGGGAAAAAAATTTGCCTTTTTCTAATGCTGATAATTTAGTCATAAACAACAGAATGGTCCACCTAACTTCAGGCAATATTTTCTCTGAATTTTTTCACAGTCATCTTCTTCTATTCCAATGTTCAGTCTCTTTTGGGAGGTAGGGCGAGGTAAGTAACATTTTTATTTCAAAGAAAGATGAAATTACAAAGTTCTTTGAAGAAAAATCTTACCTGTGGATGTAGTCCTTTTTCCTCTGTCATCCAAATACCTGCCGTGCTTCAAAGACTGTATTACTATATGCAAACACAAGTAGGTTGACACTGAACATGCTGTCTTAAATCAGGCTTTTCCTAAGCTTGAAAAACCTCTTTCTTCCCCAGCATACTTTTAATATTTTTGCATTAAGCTCAAAGGACACCATATCAAAATTTAAAATTTGCAACTGTAGAAATATTTCTGACACCCTGGAAAATAAAGACATTTTTATTTGGAAAATAAACACATATACTTAGCATCTTAAAAATATAGAAATGAATGATCTTATGAAAAATCCCATTCTTAACAATATTGAATCATCTTAAGAAATACCAGCTAGCATTAAGCTTCCATAAACTTACAGCAGAGGGAAATTATTTCATGGAAAATAAATAAAGTAAATGTATTTTTAAATTTTAATATCAGAGGAAAAAATGTTTGCCACTTCAAGGGTCACTGTTTTAGACTGATTCTGAGAGTGCGATATTATTTGATGAGGAAGTGTCATACTATATTTAGTTCTTGAAGAAACAGAGAAAAGAAATATATGATAGAAAAGGTTGAAAACCTGATTTTTTTTCTTTAGAAGTTTGAAATATACAACGATGTTATGTGAAAGAATTGTGTCACTGGCATGACCAAAAGACTATAATCCATTTTAACAGATATGCATTGTAAACTGCTATGGAAAGTATTTTAAAAATACGCTTTCCTTCATGTTGGAGTTGAGAGAGTGAACTTACTATTTGACCTTCTATGTACTCTTGTGCTTGATAAACTCAGATCTAAAAGGCTTCCAAAAAGCAGTTAAGTAAAAGCACAAACATGTCTCAAGAAAATTACTTGAAGAATGGATGAGAAAATTAATTGAGTTATCTCTACTAGTCAAAAATGTTTGAAGTCAAGGTCAGCATGTGTTTCAAATTCCCAAACTTTTATATTCCTTCTCATTGCATGAACACCAAGTTCACTGATGATACAAAACTGGGAGGAGTGGCTAGAACACCAGAAGGCTGTGCGGACACACAGCGAGACCTAGACAGGCTAGAAAGCTGGGTAATGAGGAACCAGATGGAATTCAACAAGGGTAAGTGTAGGGTCCTGCACCTAGGGAGGAATAATCCTCCACTGGTACTGATTTAGAGCTGGCCTGCTGGAAAGCAGCTCTGCAGAGAGAGACCTGGGAGTGCTGGTGGACAACAGGATGACCATGAGCCAGCAATGTGCCCTTGTGGCCAAGAAGGCCAATGGTCTCCAGGGGTGCATCAAGAAGAGTGTGGCCAGCAGGTCAAGGGACGTTATTCTCCCCTTCTACTCCACTCTGGTGAGGCCCCATCTGGAGTACTGTGTCCAGTTCTGAGCTCCCCGGTTCAAGAAGGATAGGGAACTGCTGGAGAGGGTACAGCAAAGGGCTACAAAGGTGATTGGGGGCCTAGACCATCTCTCTTATGAAAAAAGGTGGAGGGACTTAGGTCTTTTTAGTCTGGACAAGAGAAGACTGAGGGAGGATCTGATCAATGCCTATAAATACTTAAAGGGTGGGTGCCAAGAGGATGGGTGCAGTTTTTTTTCAGTGGTGCCCAGTGGCAGGACAAGAGGTAATGAGCACAAACGAGTAAAAGAAGTTCCATCTAAACATGAGGAGGAACTTCTTTACTTTGAGGATGGCAGAGCCCTGGAACAGGCTGCCCAGAGAGGTGGTGGATTTTCCATCTCTGGAGACATTCAAAACATGCCTGGACACGTTCTTGTGCAACCTGCTCTAGGTGGACTTGCTTTGACAGTGTGGTTGACTAGATGATCTCCAGAGGTCCCTTCCAGCCCCATACCATTCTGTGGTTTGTCTTCCCAAGTAACCATTATGTGTGATGTCACCCTATTTTCCTGGAGATGTCTGAACACCTGTGTGCTGACGAGAAGCAGTGAATGAATTTCTTGTTTTGCTTTGCTTGTGTGCGTGGCTTTTGCTTTACCTATTAAACTGTCTTTATCTCAACCCACAAGTTTTCCTTATTTTTCTGATTCCCTTCCCATCCCAGCTGGGGAGAGAGAGAAGTGAATGAGTGGCTGTGTGGTCCTAATTGCCAGCTGGGGTTAAATCATGACAAAGGGTAAAACATCCTCTTTGATTCTTAATCGGTTTTCGAATATGAATGATGACATCCTTGCTTTCAAGAAAAATGGACAAAGCTACATAAAACAGGTTTAGACAAATAAGCAGCAAATACTGTGGTAAACAAGCTCCCCAAAATGATTAAACAATAAAGTTCCAATCTGTGGGTGAAATACCTGTGGAGATGAGTGGATTCACAGGAAAAAGCAGTGACTCCAGCTGTTACCCTACTCCCTCACCTAAGGCCTCTGAAGAAACCGCAAAGTTTTGTCTTTTTGGTTTTCCTCCCTTTTCTTTTTGAAGTCTTGTCCTTATTGGTAGTGTTACCTTTCTCTGTGTGGGAATATAATGAACTATGTTTGTCCTGTGTAAATTTTGAGATGCTCAGTTTCCTGGAACTGGACAGGATCGCTTACCTATAGGTAGAACAAAGGACTATGATTGCACCATTGCTGAAATAATGTCTGTGAAAGCAAAGTCTTTTATTGTTGGTAGAAGAAAGTCTATAGAGGATGGGAGAATATCAGGACAGAGTTATATTTGGCTGTACTTTCCCACTAGCCATTTTCAGCCCACTGCGTGAAGTCAGCATGTACACTTAATTTAGATCTTGCATTGTAACATCAACAGTGAAGGGCTGTCAAAGATAAAGTTGATCTTTCTAACCTTTACAATATAGATGCCAGTGTAAATGGGATGGGCGTGCACAGACAGAGATTTCAGGTGGGTTCTCTTAGATCTCTCCTATATAAAACTCAAAAGAGGTTAAAAGGCTTTTAAAATTAATTAGAATAATTAAGCTTTTTAAAACTCAGAGTGACAAGGTCTGATGTGAATAAAATGGATGTGGGTTTATATACAGGACTCCTCAAGTTCTGTCTGCCCTTGTCTCTTGTTTTAGTTTCAATCAATCAAATAAGTTTCCACATCACAGTGAAATCTTTTCAGCCCCCTTCTTCTTAAGGAAGCTTTTTCTGGGAGCACCTAAATCACTTCATCAGTTTAAATCAGCAGGGTATTTCTGAAGCAAATTTCCCTTTGTCCCTACTTACTGTGGTTTGGTTTGCTTTCTGAAGCCAGATGGAGGGGTGAACTGGCTTCAAAAACCCAGAGTTTATTCTCCATCACATTTTTCTTTGTGTCAATAGACTGTGGAGATGAAAAAATTAATTTAGACAAAAGAGTTTATCAATTATATAGCAGTATCGCACAGCTCAGCAAGTTTTCTGATTACATTTTTTCATGACATTAATGGACTTTACACGTTATGAAAAGCATTAAAATCACAGAATCACAGAATTGTAGGGGTCAGAAGGGACCTTCTTAGATCATTTAGTCCAAACCCCCTGCCAAAGTAGGTTCACCTAGAGCAGGCTGGACAGCAATGCATCGAGGTGGGTTTTGAACGTCTCCAGAGAGGAAGACTTCACAATCTCTCTGGGCAGCCTGGCCCAGTGCTTTGGTACCCTCAAAGAAAATAAGTTTTTCCTCATGTCCAGATGGAACTTCCTGTCTTCCAGCTTGTGCCTGTTGCCCCTTGTCCTGTCATCAGGCACCACTGAGAAGAGTCTGGCCCCATCCTCTTGACAGCTGCCTTTTAGATATTTTTAAGATTGGATGAGGTCCCCTCTCAGTCTTCTTTCCAGGCTAAACAGGCCCAGGTGTCTTAGCCTTTTCTCATCAGTGCTCCATTCCCTTGATCATCTTCATAGCTCTTCGCTGGACTCTTTTCAGTAGTTCCCTGTACTCCTTGAACATGGTGGGGCCAGAACTAGACACAGTACTTTAGATGCCTCACCAGGGCAGAGTAGAGAGGGGGGATGATATCCCTCAACCTGCTAGCCAAGCTCTTTTTGATGCAAGTTTTTTCATTTATGCTTCTGCCTTCTCCCTGACCAGGGCAAGATACAGGGGCTCTATGACCCTCACTACCTTCTCGTAGGTGCTTCTGTTACTGTTTCAAGGAGGTCTGAGCCTGGCTCCACCAGTTTATTTCTCATTCAGCTTCCCTAATGCTCCTCAACCTCTCAACAACTTCTCTCAGCTCTGCCACCAGGCTGAGCAGATCATTCACCTGTTCACAACACACACAGCAGTTCTCATAGCTGCCACCCATTACCACTAAAAGGTTCTGGCACTCCCTGCAGCCTGTGACCTGGATAGCTGTATGTTTACATGGGAGCTCTCTCTGGGTTCCCATATCCATTCTGGAGGAGGTTGAGAGCATGGCCTTCTTCCAGGCAGAGACCACAGCTAAGCTCCTCCCAAGAGGGTGATGACCACCAGCAGAACCCACCTGTCAAGCTAGCAGAACTTCAGTTCCTTCCTGCATGCCCTTTCCCCCCTCCCTGTGCCTTGTGATGGTGCTCCCAGGTGACACCCACTCACTGCTTGCTTGTTCAGTGTATGCTCCTGAGAAGCCTTTTTTATGGGGGGTGGGGAGTGACCCTGGTGAGTTTATGCCTCGTTTAGATCTGCCGGGGATGCTGGCTCCACTCATGACACCTCAGCAGCCTGCTCACCAGCTACCGGCTTCCAGCACAGGCTGGCCACTCTGCCCAGCTTTAAAAAGCCCTCAAAAAGAGGTCCTTGCTGACCCTTTTTGCCATGGTTCTCTTCCACAATGCAGACTTACCTACAATGGAGCTGGTCTCCTCAGCGAGAAGACCATAATATTTTTTTGATAGTACCAACATTTTGTTTGTGTGTGACCTGCTAACAGTCTTTGAATGTTAAATAATCTGAACCCAGAAAAGCCACCCATTTTTCATGGTGGAAAAAAATGTAAGCTATTCTGACTTAAGATTTTTTTAGATCTATGTGCTGATGCTTCTACACTCCCTCCACCTCTTTTTCGCTAGGAATGAAAAGCATCACTTAAAATGTCATTGTGGTTTATTTTCCTAGAAAATTCTAACATGATTACAGATGGAAATTGGGCATTAGTGTTATTGCATTTTGTGCAGAATGCTCGGCTCTTTACCACTTTCTCTTTGATCTGTAATGTGTTTTTGATGCTACTTACTGATTAGTACTACCATAACACTCCAGTCAGCATTAGAAACTGTTGTACCCACAAAATTGTCCTCTTCTTTAAACACTTCATAATTATTTTTTCCTTTGACTAAACTGTACGCTAACTACTTTATCTAAAGAACACTTTTAATGTGAATAAAATGTAATTAGAAAATGTAAGTCACTGACCTTTCCTTACTTTTATACATATTTTCTTTTATTCTGGACATGTTTTTAAATGATTATGCTCAACAGTTACTTAGACACTATCATGCAGCTGTGAGTTTACTACTTAATAGCACATTAGAAATCTTCTCTGGCTGTTGATCCTAGACTCAGTATAACGTTTCCCAGTACCATATGATTATTACATTGTATTCCTGGAGCCTCATTAAAAACTTTAATGGTAAGACATATAGATAAAAATTTTTGGCAGAAATTCATATATTTGTCTTAGAGAGAGAGGCTAATATGTACATGTTCCTACAAATAAATTAAAAATGTTTTCCAGAAGGCTACTGGCTATTTGTAACTGTGAAGAACAGATTAAAAACTTCATGAGAAAACTACAGAGGGAAAAACAAATACATGAGTTTCTTTTAATAATAACTAATTAAAAGTCACCAAGTTTTTTGAATGCAAAAAATAAAATATAGTCCAATAATATCTTCCAAAAATATAGATTTATTAACTTCTCATTCTAATCAATAACATTTAATTTTGCCACTTACTAGCAGATCTCAAGGTCTTCCAGGTCTACCTTGTCTGAGGTCAGACAAGTAAATACCGCAAGGAGACTGACAAAGTCATTATCCTCTACCAGTCCTTCCTTCTTCTCAGAGGAACCTGAGAATTTACTGGTATGAACCACAGGGACTGCACCTTTAATTTTCCTGTCAGGGGAACAATAACCACAGGAACAATGAAAACTGATGGGTCCATCAGCCCTGAATGTCATGCAGCAGCCCAGCACCTAAAGGTCTCTCGTAATAGGATAAATCAAACACTGCTGCAAACCCCAAATGACTCTTTCAATGAACACAGGACATACAGTCCTGGCTGGAGAAGTAATTTTCACAAATTATTTTTCCATCTCTTTTCTGCATCCTGATCTACAAGGGAAACCTATAATGTACCTTCAAGAGGCAGGTGCAGAAGCCAGAAATAATTCATGCTCTAGGTACAAAACCAGTAAAGAATATGATTATGATGCTGTAGTACTTTTTTTTTTTTTTTTTTACAACTCACCACCTTCATTTTGAGGGTTTTAAAAGGGATATTTACCTATAAATCTTATTTTCTAGAGACGGTAACTTTTACTTCACCTTTTGTTAACACCTCACTGAAAATATTTATTAGCATAAATAAGAAAACTCAGAAAAATTCTTTCAAACTTGGATTGAAAACAGCAGTACTTGTACATTGGTCTGAATAACCAATGTAGTGCTTTGGTTGTACCACTGTAGAGGGAGCAAAAAGGCAAAATTTATTTTTTTTTTGTACATTCTCTGAGAAAGCTACAGAGGCTGCCGAAAGTCCCAGATTTTCAAAGCAATCTGTAAATTTTACAGTACAGTTTAATTTTTCTAGTTGCTGCATTCTGTTTAATGTAACAAAGATCCTTTTGTCATCCATTCAAGGCATTAGATATAGGGAGGAAATTGAGCATGCTAAAAACAACTAGAAAAGGATTTACAAATTTTATTCTCAAACTTCTGAATGAGGGCACAAGTCAATTTCAGTGTTCATTTAAATTGACTCTAAAAATATGATACTAGGGTATTTTGTCTGTCTTCTTTTTTGTAAACAGATACTCATTAAAACACTTTTTCCCTGCTGTTATGCAATAAGGATATAGCCTGCAATGATATGTTTTATCTACCTAATTTCTCTCAATACCCAGCCTCTAGGAACTACTATAAACTCTGATGAACTATATTCTGCCTTCTAGTTATCATTTAAAGAGATTTTCTACCTCATAAGCTGATTTCCAATTGTATTGCAAGTTTTCAAGTGCTACTTATATTGAAATAAAAAGTCAATGGTACAGACCACATAAATAGCAAATAATATGAGATCACAAGTTTGTTAGAGAAACCTGCCTTGTTTGTAATAAAGCAGAAAACCCATCCATGATTTCAAAAATTTTTATAGAAGTCTTATAAAAGTAATTTTCACTCACTGGTATTGCAGTTAGTCTTTGGCTCTCAAACAAGGCTTTCCCTAAGCAGCTCTTTTAATTCCTGTTTTGCAACACAGGTCAAATAACCATGGGGTAAATGGTCCCCGAGACACAAAGACTAAAAAAACATGCTCTTTTCTGAGCTGCAGAGCCTTCAGGATGGCAACATACCTAATGTATCACCATCATTTTCTGGGATTTAATTTGAGATTTAAAATATTTCTGTGCACATTATTTAAAGGCAAAAACTTAAGTGCCTAGTGCCAGAATCATTCTGTGAAGTGTAAAAATTAAACCTATAATAGCTGTCACTCATTCATCAATGTCAGAGTAAAAATGAACAACTACTGTACAACAAGGGAAGGTTTGCTCCTTTTGATTAAAGAAAGTCCTTGCAGCTCAGGTTCAGGTGGGGTAACCTGCTTATCATTAATTTTGAAATAATAAAAAAAGAAATTAAAGACAAAATTACCAGTCCTTCATGCTGCATGGAGTACATCCTGTGGCAAGCACGAAAGCAGTGGATTTCCTGTAATCTTTTTGCTTACTGCGGCCAGTGTGTGCCAGTGTCCCTTGAGAGGCACTGTGCAATGTGGAAGATACTGTGACCAGAATGGATCACCAATATAGATGCAAAATGCTGTCTTCAGTGAAGTTCTGCACATTCACTGTCCAGGAAAGCACACTTTGCCAGTGTTGACATGCCAACAGCCTTCGTCAGCTTTTAGGACAAATAGACTACAGGAACACAAGTCACTACAAACACAAGCAGCATTATTTCTTCATGAAATGTTAAAGGGTTTGTCTGCATCCTCCTCTTTAGATGGAAACTGTCATAAGTTGACAATGTTATGTTCACTTTATGATCTTTGAAAGGTCAAGTCCGAATGAATTATGGGAGGCTGAAGGACTAGGTCATATTTTGTACTGAGTCCCTTTTAACTTTAGGGACTTTATTTGAAACTTCTTTGTTGCAGTATGGCATACTGGTAAAGTATTCGCTAAGTTGCAGAGTAGCAGGAAAACCCAATTCTAGCCTGACTCATTATTTCATTTCTTACTTAATTAGTCAATTGTTGTGTGTGGGCTTTTTTTATACAGAAGTTCAAATGTTCCACTGGGCACATGTGCATGTTGAGAGAATATTATAATTAGAAATTAAATTCAATTGGTCTAACTTCAGGTACATTTTTTCTTGCATCTTCCCTAGAGTCCCAGAACGAATGATAGTAAATTAGAAACTCTTCAAATTAGTAGTAGTTCATGAACATTCAACTTTTTTTATCACTAATGAAATGTCAATCCCCTGTGCTGCTTCTGCCATGGTAGCTGAAATAAGAATAGATGATGGCAGCAGGGAGTCAATGTTTTGTCAGTTAGGTTCATGCCATTATTGCAGTGAGAACTAAATATGAAAAACCAGCTGCATCTTATTTACAAAACAGTTGCTCCCTGCTGAAATTTTAAGATGTAAGCTTAATTTTGCAGAAAAAGTCATTTTCTATTCACACTTCATAATGCAATAGCACAGTATTTTACAATGGATAACACAACATTCACTGTAGGAAAAATTCTATAATTACTCTATTAGTTGCATGACAATGAAGCAGGGGAAACTGCAAGAAAATAATAACAAATTAATTGCAAAATTTATACTTAGAAGTCCAACTGCTTAATTTAAATGTGTTTAAATTGAAAGTTATTATTACTATTACTATTATGAAAACATATTCACCTAAGTGTTCAGATTCAGGTGATTCTTTTACTTCTTTCCGTATCTTATGTAATAGAAGTTAGCAATATTCTGAGCAGTCTGAAAATAACACTTTTTCCTCTATTCCACCCCTCACCGCTAAGAATAACATATTTAAGAATTACCATTAACATACATACACATTCATCAAAAATTCTACAATCTTCACAAAATTCATATGCATCAACAAAAAGAATTGTCCACAGCAATATCAAATAACATCATCACAACACTGCATATGATTTACATACAATCCACCTCTCATCCATTCACCACAATTACAACAAAAACGCCCACAATCATTCTGCTCTTTGGTCTCTAGCAGTGTTCAGTCCATGTTTTGTCTGTTACCTCTCCCAATTACTCAAAGTCATCATACCCCACGTCTGGCACAAAAAAAGGACTGTGGTGGGTTGACCTTGGCTGGATGCCAAGTGCCCAGTAGACCCTCTATCACTCCTTCTCCTCAATGGGATGGGGGAATAAAAATATTATGAAAGGCTCATAGGTTGAGATAAGGACAGGGACATCACTCAGCAATTACCATCACAGGCAAAAAACACTCAACTTTGGGAAATTAATTTAATTTATCAATCAAAAGTCAGAGGAGGATAATGAGAAAACTAGATCTTAAAACACCTCCCCCTTACCCCTCCCTTCTTCCTGGGCTCAACTTCATTCTTAATTTTCTCTACCTCTTCCCCTTGAGCAGCACAGGGGGATGACAAATGGGGGTTGCAGTCAATTCATAACATGTTGTTCCTGCTGCTCCTTCCTTCTCCAGGGGAAGACTCCTCCCACTCTTCCTCTGCGGCAACGTGGGGTCCCTCCCCCAGGAGACAGTTCTTCACAAACTTCTCCAACGTGAGTCCTTCCCACAGGCATGATTTCACCAGGATAAAGTTTATGTTTGTTTCATCTTGTATGACCATTTTTTGTTCTTATGTTAACACTCATGTAACCCACTTACTTTTGAGTCATTCTTTTTCACCCTCTGAAATATGCCCTTCGAATACATCTGAAAACACACCATTCATTCCATCTAGGACGAGAACCCAGAAGAATATGACATGTTCATTATACCACTCCTAGTATGATATTTAGTCTCATTAGGAAACTATAGTCATCAACCTGAATAATCTAAATTTATAATTTTATTCTACATAATGCACATTTATAATATGGTATATATAACTGTGCATATACATGGAAAGATAGTTTCCGTCAGTATGAGAGTCAATAAATCATAAGCTATTTTAGACAATTGCAGCAATTCAGGGACCAGCATATGACACATTGAAATATATTTAAAATGCCGTTTTATTTAAAATATAGACAACATTTTAGCAACTCTACTCTAAAAGTTTCAACATCTTGATTTTACTTTCCATTGCCCCTAGCAACACAGGGATTTAGAGAAACAGAGAAGACTATTTGAGAGAGAGAAATGTATAAAGTGGGGAATCTGCAAGGATTTAGATATCAGACTTCTGTTTCACAGTTCAATTTTACAAACTCTGTACTGAGGAAGATAGCAATAACTCATATATTCAAACCTCTTGACCTGGTGGAAAATCCCACTGGTGCTACAACAGAACATTAAAAAAATAACCCTGCCCAGCATGGTCAGTGCTACCCTGCACTTGTAAACTCAGGAGTGAGACAAATGCAAAAAGTGGTCAGAAAAAAGCGCTGATAAACTTTTTCAGTCTTTGGGAGAATACTGAATGGTTTCAAGTCAAAGTCTGGTAATCTGTTAGTGTTAAACAGTGTACTTAACTGTGTGCCAGGATGCAAGCCAAGGTCCTGGTCCTGTTTAATTTTCTAGGATAGTTGCAGACGTTGAAGAAGGCTGAAGAAGCTGGCATTTAGGACTCGGAAGAAAAAGACAGTCATAGCATAGCACAGCTCATTTCCTGGAAAGCAAGGTAAAAGAATTTTCCTCAAAGGCAAAGTTGCCCAGGGTCGGTCAGGGTCTTCACTGTGGGTAGATCAAGATGGAGTTAGGAGATTCAAACAAATGCAGCGCACAGGTATTCCTCAGAGGTAGAAGACACAAACAATAAGGCAGAGAATATTGAGCTTCATAGAAAGGGGTAGAGAGATTCGGGTCCAAAGTGTTTTGTTTTCCTGTGAGACAGCTCCTAAAAGGATCAAGTAAATCTGTTATCCCCTGTGGTGGGGTCTACCTATGTGCACATGGTGATACACTGAACACATACTACATATGATTATAACAATGATTGTTTCATATGCTTGTGAAGATAAAGTTCTGTCCTGCCATCAAAGCCATGCTGTGCTCTCCCTGCTCTTTTTGCCCATTTTTACAAACCAATTACTCTTTTTTCCAATTAATAATTGTTTGTGTTCAGCATAGTTTCCAAATTTCCCAAGTTCTTTTTGATCCAGAAATTTATTTGGAGAAAAATATCTACTGAACACTAATTAGTTTGGAGGGCAATCTGAATGAAACCTCAGTAAGATAAATCACTTTCACTCTAAAGCGATTATTTTCATGTCCAGTCTCATTTAAGAGCCCATAATGAGACACACTCAATAAACATGTTTAGATATTTATATCATATGTTTTTAATATACAGACTGACACAGTGCAAGATCAGTGAAAGGTGCATTTCACAGATTGCCAGATAGCAAGAAGAAAGTGAGGAGAGTTTTACATTAAAATAGGCAAGGAATTGTTTACAAACCAGTTAAATGTAAGAGATGGCTTCTAGTATAACAAAGAGAAATTTGCATATGTACAGAAACAACTTTAAAGTTAATGAAAAGCATAATATGACAGTCCCCAGCACAGGGGGAAACAGTGAATTCTGGGTGTAAGGATGTGCTGGTGTATTCTCTCCTCCCCACCCCCAAGGATGACTTGGTCGAGGTAACCCTGGAGCAGTAGAGAAGTGTCTGAAACCTCTATGATCATCTAGATGGAAATAACAACATGGCTGTATAAGGGAATAAGAGACTTTACTGATGTATTCTTCTTCTGTAAGGTGACATGACTTCTTCCATTTCTTCACCCATATAACTCAACTTTGTAACTGTGTTGACTGCTTTGGATATGAAGACTGAATTCATATTTTATCTTAACCTGGTTTCAATGAAATGTGATTTAAGATAGCCTCACTCCTGAAGGACTTACAGCATTGGTCAGTTCTTACTTTTTCTTTTTTTTTCTTAATTGAAATCATTAGTAGTTAACAAGAACAGAATGTCACTAAAACCAGAAGACAATCTTCAATGAACTTGCTATACAAGATCGCCAAAATTTAATTGTGAGTACTGGAATACAGTATTGTGTTGCATGAATCAGAAGGGCAAAATAAGGCTCTGAGTAGCAAAGAAGGAAGATTATTTTTATGATTCTAATTCTTTTTAAATGTTAGGGAAGAAAATAAACACATTTACAAAACATCTTTTTGACAAGCTGTATCTCTTCTCTAGTTTATAACATATAGAAAAGTAAATATTTGCCTTTTGGGTGGTTCAACATTTTCCTACTATGGTGGAACATAGTTTTCTGAAGCAGTTTCTGCTGCGTTTTTCATGATTATGTTTTTGCACTTCATTTTCCTTTTCAGAATTTTGCTTTTCTGTTCATAAGAATCCTACACATTTTCATTGGAAATGAAAGTCAGCAATCAGCTTACTAGAAATTCATTTGTAACTAAAAAAGAGAAAATGAAAATTTTCACACTAGCATGTTTTTGCTGTAAAGCGTTTGTCCCAGAGTTAAAACAGTTTATGAGAGCATGATTTTTTATATCAAAACAGAACAAAAGTTTGTGAACTTTCAGAACTTAATTCATAATTAATTGCTCTTAAAAACAACCCTTGAAATGTAAAAGGAAACTAAAAATGAAGAATTGAGGAAAGCTGTATAATGGCATAAAATTATGTCTTATGTACAATATTTGACTGATTTAAACTAGTAAATTTCTTAACCACCTTTTTTTTCCCATCAAAGTGTGATGCAGCTTTAGATAATAGTCCTTAAAGTTCTTGTCAGAATCTAAAGAAGATCCTAAGAATCATTTCAGAAGTCATAAAATGCTGTTGTTTACTTCATTTGTTGTGTAGGTATTTCTGTGATATTTGTCGATTATTCAACATGAGAAAGTTATGGTTTTTTTCAATTTGTAAATAAACACCAGGAGTGAGAGCACAGATCCAAGAAAAAATTATAAAGACCAAACTTGGGCTAAAATTTCTAAGGGAAATTTCTAAGGACTCTAAGGGAAGAATATCTTTAACCTCATAGAATTTATTATTAATTTCTTTGTGGTGAGAAATGTAACAGAGTCAAAACAATTAGACTGGTATTTGGCATACCTGGAAGCAGTTTTCATTTTTGTCTTGAAGACAAAGTGCAGAGAAGCACATAAGTTCACGTTTATAAGTAAAGAAGCTTAGTTATATAGCAGACAAGTCCATTTCTTACTTTGTTCAGAATAAATTTTCCCCTCTCCCTTGAACACTCAAAAGCTTTCAAGAAGAGATAAAGAAGATGTATTATTTCCCTGAAATTATTTTTAAACAGAAATATCTCTGTAACAGTTCAACTAGAAACTTAAATTCCTCATAGGAAGCACACAAATTTAATTTCAATTTAGTTTCTAAACATGAAGGATCTCAGCCCTGTCAAACAAAGAGTTGAGTTTTTAAGATGTTGAGAAGCCACTACAGAAAGGCACAAATGTAACTGCAGATTAGTAACAACTAATTATCTTATACAATGTGATTTCCATTCACTAGTTATAGCACATCCTGTCAACTTGGAGGCTAATCATGCACTTTTTAATCCTATATTACAGCTGTGAATCACTGCTTTTTTTGCAAGAGCCTGTGAGAGAATATTTTTAACAACTAATTCTGGGAAGTACCGAGAGGAGTAAAAGAGGAAATTCATTTCAGGGGAACACTGACTTTATCCCTTGGCTTACTTTTTCTTGATTTTAAGCAGAGATTCTACTTGAAGAAATAAAACCTTTTTCTTCAGTACTTGTATGCCTCAAGCTAACACCACTGCCATTTGCACTCCCTTTGGACTCACTCACTGCAGCATTACTCTACTGATACAGTTCACTTGTTTGGCAATAAAGGCTGTCTCAGACTGTCCAAGCAGTCGTAAATGAAGTCAGGCCATGTTTTCCTCATAGAAAATTCTGTCTATTTTTGCAGCAGTGTCCAAAGAAATGTAGCAGGAAAAACATTTTCTCTTCCAGTTCTTACAAGTAAATTAGATATGGTCATGACAGGCTGCGGGAGTGCTGACTAACAGCAAAATACAGCCCTTTGACAGACTCTTATTCTCTTATAGACCTGTGCTTTAAGTCAATTAGAATCTTGTTAGCATTTAATGAGAGTTAAATGACAAGATCCATTATTTTTAATCATTGTTCTATTTTACAAGCTAAAAGAAATAAGCCCAGCGGCTTTCGTTCGTCCCACTTTGCAAACGCTGGTCTGGGAGAGGAGAGAAGGTGAGAGAATGGATTATTCTTCACCATGGTTTTTGCATGGTGTGATCATACATATTTGCAATAGATTTATTCTGGGATAAATTCATTGAGGTCAATTTCAAAAGTTTTCTTAATGGTTTTGTTTTGGGTTAAGAAGTCCAGTTAAGTTTCCATATATTTGGCTGTTCTCAGTTGTTTTGTTTGTTACCTTATGAAGTGTTCTGAGTTTCTGTCCCAATGTGTAAATTAGAAACCTTTTGAATTCCAACTCCCCAGATCTCTCATTAGTCCTGAGAGGCTTTCCAACTCTTATTAAGACAAATTCTATTTTAGTCTGGTGGTGCACTACATTTGTTATTCATTCTTCTGTTTTTCTTCCTCTTTTTCATCCTTCTAATAAGCAATCTAGAAACGTCCTTTATGCAATTTTCTAGAGCTAAATAGTTCTAATAGAAATATGTCCCTATGTAAAATAAGGATAATGATATTTGTCTCCTTTGTAAACCACTTAAGATCTTCAGATGGAAAGTACTAGATAAGTAAATATTATCATAGTAAACGTCTTTCATGTAAACCCACAATCATAATGCAAATCAGATTCATTGTCAAGAGAAGTAAACAACAATAGCCTCACAAATACATAATCTTGTTAAACAACACTCAAAGATACAAATGGCAATTATTTGAAAAGTACCAAGGAGAACATATTCTTAAAGAAAAGCATGCTGAAAGCTTATCTAGAAAAAAGCAAAAGATATTATTGGTAGATTGCCTTCAAAACATCAACTTTTTTTTTTTCCTGATAAAAGGAATAAAGAATGTTAATAAACACTGCAACTATTTGTTCACTAATATGTCAAAACAGACAATAAAGAAAACCAATCAATTGAACTCTCAGTGTTTATTTTTCAGTTAGTCATTACTCTACTGTGGGCCTAAAACATATACATGTGTAAAGAAATATTTGTAATGACCGCATCAAAATTACAGTTTAAAAAAATATCCTTTTTAGGTCATTATAACATGTGCAACATAGTGTTGAGTCCTATGGAGAAGGTCACAAGTGTAATGAGTGTCTTTTTTTGATACTCTACAGCTCACTACTAGTCTTTAAAATGAAAATTATAAGGAACTTACATTGACCCTGAAATACATTCTCTGTGAATATAGATCCATCAAGATTTTTAGTCTATAATACTTCATTACTTAACTGATCTTCCACAAATTTTACTAACTGCCATTCAATGTTTGCTCTGAAAGTTTTTTGACCATGTTTTCGCAGGTGTGTTCTATTATAATAAAATAAAATTGCCAAAAATAGATCAAGAAATGAGACAATCAATAAAATATCACTTAGAACACTTGGTTTGGCAGGATGTCTCCTCATGAGAGGTAATATTCAGTGGAGCTTCTATAATGTGCTGCAGAATTAACCTAACATGCTAGTTGTAGGTTCATTTAAATCAGAGAAAGTTTGAGTTAACTTAGTTGAATTACACATTTTTTAACATGAAAGCAGGAAAAAAAATTTCTTTAAAAAAAATTTAATCAATGCATTTTGGGTTTTCCATTGACAAAATGACCGAGTCATAAACAAAAACCATTGATCATTGGTTAATTAGAATTTGTTTTTTGGCAACAACTCTGAATCAATCTTGCCAAACAAGTGAGTGGATGAGTTAATGCAGGCCTCTCTCTGTAGGACTTGAGATCTTTCGTGCACAAATTCCCTATCATCAATGTTCAGCTATCAATCATTTATAAAGAAGCAGCAGACATTTTTGGAGTTTGGAGAAGCATTTCTTACAGAAAGTGCTCCTTCTGATTTCTACAGTGCAGAAAAAATATTATCAAGATTATTTAATAGCAATTATAGAATATTTGTATTTGTTTGATATAAAACTTTTAAAATATTTTGGTAGCTTATGTATATGATACTGTGCAAAATCACTCTAATCAATTTATTATGCATTTACCCCAAAACTTTCTTATGCATATAATGTGATATTGTTCACCCAAACAATTATTATGTAGTTTTAAATGGAACATAGAAAAAATATATCAGAGAGATCACCTGTTAATTATGACTTGTCTGATCTATTTAAGAGACAGCTAAGGTGTTTTATAATCAGAGTAACATATTCCTGGAAAGGTTTGACCTCAAGATTCCCTGTCTTGGACCTACAAATCAAGTCATGCAAGTGAACCATTACCTACTGTGAAAGAAGACAGAGGTAGGGAGCACTTAAACAAATTGGACATGCACAAGCCTGGGACTAGAAGGAATGCATCTGAGAGTGGTGGGGGAGGTGGGCAATGTTATTGCAAGGTTCATATGTAGCTTTTTCTTATACTAGAGACACTATTCAAAGTCTCTCTCAACTACATCTCAGTATCCATTTTGACCACATCTGAAGAAATTTGATATGCTTTTCTGCCTCACTTGGCAGAGAGTAGCTTATAAGGTTAAAACACATTTAGAGAGACAAACATACACAGACTGACCACAAAATGTTATTTCATAAAACCATACTGAAGACCTGAACTGGTAATTTCATTCTTAAAGCCATGGTTTACATATTATTTTCGGAAAAGTGTAAGATATCTCATTAAAAATCAAGCTTGCCATCTTTAAAGAAGTACCTTTTATCAGTGTGTATTTAATCAAATGTTACAACCATAACTGATGATTTTTTTTGACTTTTAATACCTGACACTTTATCTTTGTCCTGTATCATTGAAAAAATTACTTTACGAAAGCAAGATCACATCAAAAGACTTAGAAACAGCTGTAACATCTCTATATATTTATGCTACCCTTTTTCCTTCCTTGGTGGACATCAGAGATGGCTGACAATCAGCATGAAAAAGAGTCAAATGTGAAAAAAGTTCATTATAGTAACTACAGATATGCAGAGAAATAGACTTTAAAAAATGTAAAGTTCCAAAAGAGATCTGGTGGGCTAAGTGAAAACACTTCTGTAAAACAAGTTCTTGAGACAGTCAAAATCTGAATTTCCAGTTCAGAACAGTCTATACATAAGTCAAGAAGACTTATTTTCTGTTAAGGATTTTTTTTTTTTTTTATATTGCCTTTTCATTTTCTTTGCACAGAAATTCAGTTCAAAATCTTATGCAAGAGGGATAGTAGAAAATCCAATGATCAGTACTGGAAAAATCAATATTAAAACAAAGGCATTAAAATACACACCTAAATCCTGTTCAGCATGGGTCAGAATATACCCAGCTACATCCCACAAATTCAAATACCGTGCAGGACAAAAATCATGTATACCAAATACAATGAGATGAATACATTAATTGCAGAACCACTGCAAGAGTGGACTGCAGCGAGCCAGGAGATGATGGTGCCTGCAGTACTGGCATGGGTGAAGTTCCCACCACCAGCATCCAGGCAAGGCCTAGTGACAGAAAGCAGAGTGTCCCCCCAGCCTCATGGTGACCACCATACAAATGCAAAGTCCAGCTGGAAAAGCCAGTGAGTGAGCCAGGTCTGTCTGTGAGGCTGAAGCTGAAATAAGGTTCCTGTGTTCATGAGAAGGGCACATGAAGCAGGTCCCAAATTTCTGACTTAAGGCAACATAGGTGCCTTAAGGACTTCTGGTGCCCTCACGGCTCTGATATTGCTTGACGTATACATTTGTGTCACATATTTGAAGTAACCCTTAAGGATGCATATATAATTCTGTGTGCATATGTGTATATATATGTAGTTGGAAATGATTCTTACATATGATTCTTGTTTTCTGTATCATATTCTATATATATTGTATGTAGATGTCCCCTTATAAGATCTGAAGAAAGTTTGGATTTTTCTGCCTGTACCTTATGGTAGATATATCAGTTCAGAAAAATATTATAAACAGCACAGAAACAGCCACCGAGGAAGAAAGAGATATCATTTTGGAAAATACATCGGATTACAGGCACATTCAAGATGTTTTCTTTCTCCTGAATTTTATAATTATACAATTATGTGGCAGCTTTCTTACACCAAATGGTGGAAGAATTTTTGGTGTTACATGTGTAGTATAGGGAATATACCTACTGTATCAAGTTATGTTCTGTAGTTTAAAGGTTCCTTCACATGACAATCTCTCTTTATTAAAGAATTAGCATGTATTTCTATTACTAGTGGAGGAAGTTAAATAGAAAATCACCTTGGAGACATCTCTGTTGTCATTCAAGGAGTACTTATCCAGGGTTACAATTTTACATTTTAACTAATGCAGATCAATTGCAAAACACATGAGGAACAGCTTTGACGTGCATTAGATGAATGTACAGTTAATGTGAGAAAATATAGTCCAATTGTAGGCTGTTTTTCAGGAAAACAAATTGCTTTCAGTGGAGCTGGTTTTTGAAGTGGACTATGATGAAGTTCAGAAAAAGCAATTGCAATACAGACTAATGATGTTAAGTTGCATTAGTGTCATATATCAAGTTAGTGTTTATCAAACCATGTCACACTCTAAGACAAATTATTTCAGATTTTTGAAAAATGATAGAAAAAGTCCGAAAGAAGGAAAACATTTATAGGTGAGTGGGAGGTAGAGAAAAATACTTTAGCATTATAAAAGAAGTGATAGGCTATTTCTTACACGAACATTAAAAAAAACTTCAAAGGATGAATAGAAATATTTTCAAATGCACTTACTTTAGATGGAATAGGTTTTATTTAACAAATGAAGAATAATAAATTTAACCCTGGAAAATGTTGATTTCAGTTGTAATCACAGTTGTAAAAGTTACACAATTACATAATATCGACACAGCACGACACTGACAGTACATGTTACTAGTACATGACAAAACAACATTATGGTTACGTGAAGAATTAAGTGCAAAGCTTCCTTTGTTAGAGTTTAGGAAGAATTTAAAACATGTTGTGAGTCACCTGGAGCTGTTAGGGTAGTATGAATAACCTTGTTCTCCTCCCTTCCCCAGAGTTCTAAGTCCTTCTAATGTGATTTATATTTTTTTTTTTACCTTAGGACTTTAATATTATTATATTTTTCAAAAATATTTTCCTATTTATTTTTTTTTCAATGATACATCCTTTTAGAAAGTTGATTAATATGAAACCCTCAGGCCTTACAGTAACAGTTCCCAGTTCCACATGTCTTACTTGCAAGGAATCCACTTTCACATGAATGAATTCAAGCCTATTGATATGAATTTTACTCAAGCCTGAGATTTAATTAATTCCCTTAACTAACTTATAGGGACCCAAATTAAACTCTGTGAAATATCTTCTTTCCTACCATTTTTCAATTAATTAATTTCAATTAAGTTTTTACAGACAAAAGAGAATTCAAGCTGGAGTTGGTAAGTGGTGATAAACATTAAAATGGGAGTTTGTAAGGCAAATATTTGAATATAACATTACTGTTTAGTGTTTATTCTTAGTATTTTTTTTTTTTTCAGAAGATAAATCCGGAGCTTCATCAGCTGCATAGAAATAATATATGAAGAGACAAACTGGAAGAAGGTGGCAAATATCTGGTAAACTAATTCAAAACCAGGATTCCTTTTTTCTAGATGAAGGTAGAGTAATAAAGAAACAAAGTTTCCAACTTTGATTGGATGAATTGAAGAACAGGTTTCAAATATATATTAAAATTATATAGTATATACAATATAATGTATACTATACAATATAATATATATTGAGATAACTCAACACTAGAAGATGTCTATAGATAAGTTCTTTTGCAACTAAATCACATCCTCGGTTACCTTGAAACCAAATTGTATGCAGTCTGCTGTACATAAACACATACTCTAGATATTATCTCAAGAACTGATGTCTCTCATACATGTTTCACTAAGGTTTTTATTCAAAAAGATTGTAGAAACAGCTTTATCAAATCTTTCTAAAACACATTTTCAAATGCTGAGGTCCATTTTGCCTGACCCAACACAATGAAGGGTTATTTTTTGATAGGTGTCATTTAGTAAAGATACTAAGAAGATATCCTGTTGAAGAAAGGATGGCTTGCATGTAACTACCATACTTAAGCTGAATATCTTCAACAGTTTCTTCTTTTTAACTTTATGTCAAAGACACTTAGAGTGTAATCTTTTGGTTTTTTCCCCTCCAGAATCTACTTTCAATAAAATAGCTACATTTTTTTGTATCTCTTTATTCAAGGTTGTCTCAAGGTAGAAAATCTGTAATAGCAGAAATTCAGTTAGGGGTTGGTTTGGTTTTTTTGGTGTTATCCATATTGATTGTAATTTACTCTGTCTTTCTAGGGCTTTGCATAACTGTTTGGTTAGCATTAACGTTAATGAAACATCTTTTAACAAGCAATCGATGCTTGGATCACCACAATATCCTTCAACGGCCAATCATTTATTTTATTAGTAATGCCATTTTCATTCTTGACTGTACTGGACTATTTAATAATTAATGGTGATTATCAGGTTTTTGTCTGTAAAATTCCTTAATAGCATAAAAAAATTCCCTTGTGCTTTGAAAATATAAAACTTTCTTGTTATTTGACAATATTATTAAAATTTCTTGATAGATATTTCTAATGTCTTCACTTTCAAAAAGAATACCAAGTTGAAATTGTTTTCTCTTCGTGAGCTAATTCCTTCACATCCATTCTAAACTTTCACTGTTGGAACTTCACTTGAACTCCTAAATGAGTGGGCTCAGTTACTGGTAGTAACAAGAGTACCAGCATGACCACAGTACCAGTGGCGCCAGAGAACACAGATGTTCATGAAAAGGCATGCCTCAGCTCCTCCACCACTAGCCTGGTGATATCCTGCAGATGAAGGTCCCCATCGTAGCTGTTCATTTGCCCCAGCTGCATTGATTTCCTGCAAGGATCTGCAGTGCTAGGGTCTGATACCCCATCTTCATAAACTGTGACTCCGCCCATATCTAACTGAGGAACTGCTCACCTCTTCATATTCGTACTCACTGCTGTATTCTGACCTGATATTTTTCTTATGGCTAGGAAGAGGAAGGCCAACCCCTGGGTGGATTTCTGCTGCTGGTATTGACAGTGTAGTGTAGTTGGCAGGCTGAAAAGCAAGGAGCCAGTATTTTGTGCTGCAGCATTTATGTCCAATTAGCTGACTGGCATTATTTCTGATCATCTGTCTATTCATAACTTCTTGAATGAAGGTACTTGCCAGTGGTAGAGGCAGTTATATTCATATCAGCAATGTCAGAAGAAACTATTGCTGCACACTGTGGTGGAGCTGAGAGTTTAAATGCAGTTCAATATTGATCCATAATGAATTGATCAGTATTGATAAAGAAGAATACAGCAATCTTTGAAGAAAGTATGTTTTTTCCTTATTTTTTTTTCCCACTGTTTTGGCTAAAACCTATTTGGGAATGTATGTGTCCTGTACTTTTTTCCACTATAACAGTGCGCAGTAGCAGAGTCTCTCTAACTTACCTTAGTCTATCAGCTAAATCAAATTTGGGCTCGGCAGTAATAATACGCGAGTTTTTCTAGTCAGTATAGAATCAGGTTTGATCTGTAATCTCTTTGTCTGGAACCAGCACTGAAATTTGTGATGGATGCTTTTTAGGATAGCATTAAAATTACAGTAGTGGTCTCTTTGTAATAGTATTTTCATGACTAGTTTTTGATTTTCACCTCTGAAATTCTAAGCAGTATATAATGATATGAGTCAGTAGAAACATATACCTGTATCTTTAAAACGTAATAGGCTTTTATTTTATAAGAAACATTTTGGTCATGTAATTTTCATATCAAGCACACAAATCTGGATTTTCTTCTTTAGAAAGACATTTACAATTGATTTAAAGACATCTTCTGGAAAGCTGCATCTCCAGATATTTTCCTTCAAGTGACTCATTACCTTCTTTCTTCATGAAATAAAGATGTTTGTCTTTTTCCAATCATTACAAAAAATGCCAAGACAAGAAAGCCCCAGGTGATGGTACACCAAAGGAACAATTTTCTGCTGAGCTGCTATTCTCTATGAACTTCAGGACACACTTTTAAAATTCCACTGAAAAGAACAATTTTCTATGAAAACTATCACCTTAGATTTCCCCATTTTCCTTCTAGGTTAATTTATTCTTGAACGCTCCTAGTCATATCTTTTCTTTTCTTCATCCTCACATCTTAGCCTTGTATCATTACTATATAGTTTTGCACAGATTAGAGGGTTTTCTTGTAATATGATTCATCAATGTTTTAAGATGGATGAGGGTTGACACATTTTGGAAACTTGCATAGATATCTATGAATTCTTTTCCCGAGGCAACTTCCTTTTCTTTTAATAATTGGTAATCTTGGTGTTTTGATAAATAATCAATAACTACAAAAAATAATAAAATTTAAAAAATAGACTTACATGTCAGTATATGCTAAATTATTTACTGTAGCTTTTTTCAGAAAAATAAATAAATAATATTTGTGTATATATATATATATATATATGCCTGTATATGTTTACACAAATTTTGGCATTTAAGTGCATCTTGAACTCCAGAAGCAGACAAAAACCTGTTTAATAGAAGTACTGCTGTAATAATGCAAATAAAATATTGAATCTAGTTGATGCTGAGAGTTTATACATCTGCTTTACAGATTACCATTTGGGAAGCGCTAACTATGATTCAATATTCTTGCAGTGGGTTGACTCATGTCTCTAAGGCTTTAATGGATAATCCGGTTTTTGTGTTTGTTTTTTTTTTATTATTTATTATATTAAAATTATTTAAAAAACCAACCCTTGTGCAGTTACATAACTGTTTCAAAGAAAACAAATGATCCCATGCTAAACATGTTTTGAATGGAATAATTTGAAAGCAGGAATAAATCCAGAGTTGCTCTTCAAACTAACTGGACCTAAATTAGATATAAGTAGACCAAAATTGCTGCATCCAGGGGTCATTTAAATGCTTCTGAATGCCTGAATAAATCTTCAGATATTGCTTTGCTCAAATGGCAGATTAGCCAGACGTTATAAAACTGAAATTCTACCTAAATATTATAGAGAAAAGACTGAAGAAAGGGTTAATTTCAAAGGTTGTTACCCCTCATTTGTGATTGAGATCCAAACTGGACAGAGAACAGCTGCAGAAATATGTTTCTGAAATGCAAGCCACTCTATAATGGAAACTAACTCTTTGTCAGTTGCTTGATGTTGCCTGTCACAAATTCCCATTCATTTATACTTTACATCCATTCTCGCAAAACCCAATGTTATTCCAGTTGTGTTTTTTTTTTCTGAAGGAAATACTGATTATTCCTATCAAGAAAAGCACTGACATTTGAAAGTGATTTGAAATACAGCATATTCCCTGATAGACTGAGAGATGCAGTCCGTGATGACGGTGATAATTCTGTTAATTTATATTTTGTAGAAACAACATGCTAACAGAAGACCACATACAGGTGAATAAAGCATTTCTAAAAATACCATTGCCTATTAATTGGTAGATCTACCTCCGTAATTCAAGCTGCAGAAACTCATTGTCATCCAGAGATTCTGGATTCATACCCATGAGGGGGTATTTCAGCCAAGTGTTTCATTCAGAATTAAGTAGTCCTGTATTTGAAATGCATTCTTTAAACATACAAAATTTCTTGGAAAAAAGTGGTTTTGGTGTTATTTCCCTCAGCATTTTAGGATATGATCTTTTGCTGCTGAAACACATAAGATTTGCTGCAGAGAGAACATATTGCAATGAAAAATCCCTTCATTTGGTAGTCATAATGTTATAGGTTAAGTAATATTTCCTTGTTCTTCTAGCATTTTAAATATCTAGTATAATTTATTGGAAATTGGGAAAAAAGGTCCTGACATCCATACAATTATTAAAAAGTAGGTGTATACTTTGATTCTCATTTTAAAACATTGTAACTTGGTATACACAATTATCTTAGCTTTAGTGGCAGGTGTTTAATATAACATAAAAGAAATTATCAAGTTAACTTCAAAAAGACTAGTAATAGGTTCACAAATCGCTTTTCAGTGAAGACAAATAATTATAAATTTTAAGAAGCATACTGTTGAATTGACACAATTGTAATGATATCTCTGTAGGTGGCTCGTATCATGCACTGTTTTATATGCTACTAGGAGCATAATGACAGCATTTGCACAATAGGCCTACACAAGGATGAAGTAGCATAATTGCAGCATCACTGAAGCATGAATACAGACTAATTAACAAAATTGGAACTGCTGCACTCATGCTCACATTTCATCTATCTTATTTCATTTACTTTTACATGCTGTTGTGGTCACAGAATTGCTGTGTTTGTTGTCTGAATATTGCAGATAATGCTGTCCGTTTGCTGCCTCCATCTTCCTGTTAACTTTGAATGTATCAGTAGCACAAGCAGGACTCCATTTTATGGAATGCCCTCTAACAGTTTACTTCAAGTTATATCGCAGAAGGTCCATTTTACCTTGCATATGCAGAATATCTGTATGTATGCATAAATATGTATACACAAACATATATATCTATATGCACACACATCTAAACACATGCATATCTCTATATATGCCTTTTCCATGTTTTGCCATTGGCCTGGTGATACTATACAGCCTATATTTGTATGTATATATACATATGCATGTATATACATATACACAAAAAATCTTATATGAATCACAAACTGTCTTCTGTATGTTTATATGCACACAACGTTAAGCTAATAAGGCAATATGCAAGGATAAGTACAGAAAAAAAAATAGCCCCTAGGAAATTTAATCAACTAGTTAAAAGTTATGATGGGCATTTAAGAAAAAATCAACAAGTATTCTATGTTAAGAAGAAATGGTGATGCACACCATTGGTGTGCACACAATTTCTGCTCATGTTGTGGTAGAAGAAAAATGTTTGCTGTTGATAGTGTTTCTGCAGATGAAAATTCCCAGAGAATGGCACTGCTGTTCTGCAGTAGGTGTAGTGCCACATCAGTCTCTGGGTATGTCATTTATTATCAACCTGGGGAAAAAAATCAAACGGGGATCTAAACATTCAGAAGTACATTTCCAGAGTTCTTTTATTCTTTGACATACAGATTGTAAGGGGCTAAGGAGGATGTGTAAGGGCTAAAGAATACACATTCTACCAAGGGCCAACTTGATTTTCTCTCAACAAACAATAACCTGGCACCAAAATCACTGCCAGATTTCTCATCTGCCTTGTGGAACATGAATTTGCATCATTAGCAGTCAGTAAAACTGCAGAAACTTGTATACATTTCAGGTTTCAGCAGAGACAGCAACCTTCACTGTTCTGAAGGAATTAATGAGCTCTAGGCATCAACCTAAACTTCAGGTATCTCAGTCTGTTGCAGTTTTCTGTCTGAAGCCTTCTTAAGTGAAAAAAAACCCACTCAGTAACCTCTGCAACATTTTGGCAACAAACTAGGTCAACAGGAAGTTGATTCTTAGGGTGTAAGTGTTAAAAAGATAAAGAAGATAAAGAAGAATTTTTGGTTAAAACAAACCAAAAACAAACATAGCAGGAGAGTCGTAAATGTTTAAAAAGTACCAGAATAATAGCAACAATAAGGAAATCATTACAGCTTGTTGGATACGTCAAAAATACTGATTTGGGGAAGGAAAAATGCTTCCCAAAGGTGAGAAGCATATGATGTTTCCCACTGAAGGTATCAGACAAAAGAATTATCTTTATATTGGAGTGGTTTTTTTTTTTTTTAAACTATTGAATTTACACAGCTTAATTTACACTGACTGGAGAAAAATAAAATGAATCAACCACAGCTGAAAAAAAATCTCATATGGAAGATCTGTTTCACAAATCTATATGATTACTATTGTATTTTCTCAAGTGGTTGAAAGAAACAGGCAGAACATACCGCCTTTGAATTAGTGATGCTGATGAATTCAGCCAGAGCAACACTGCAAATACAAAAGGCACCTTTGAACATCACTGAATATTCAATTCAATTCAATTAATAAGATCATTATGCATGTTTTAACTCTCCTAATATTAATTGTTCATGATCATCATAATATCTGGGAAAGAAAGGTAGTTACACAACACAAAATGCTTCTGGCATTGAGCAGCGTGGGCAGTCATGCAGAGACATCCCAAGTAACAACGCTGGGTTAGCACACAGGCATCGCACACAGTAAGTCTTGGCTGGATCTTCTGCTTTATTGGTTGCCCCAGGTTAAAAATTGCTACACATAAATTTTTGCTCTCTTGACTTGCAGCATCTATGCTTTTGTGCTGTGTATCCCTGCTGCTGGATTCTTCTTCCTGTTCCTAGAACCAGATCACATTGCAAGTTGCATAACAGGGGAGGGCAAGATTGAATTACTTTGCCTGACTGATTTCAGATGCTTTGCTTGGGGTTAATTCTGCGTTTTCTAGAAGACACTCTGTAGATTCTCATTCTACATTTCAATCGTCATTTGGTCTGAGAAAACTAGATCATACAAAATCTTCTGTTTCAACTTTTTTTTTACTTTTATATTTAAAAATCTATTTTTTTAACATCTCCATTTATATGGAATCCACTTTCTATAATAAAAATGCATGCATTAAACAATATATTCTGTATCATCCTCTTCCTGTAACTATGAAAAAAATTTTGCTTTAGAAATACTCCCTTTCTGCCATCAGCATTGGTCATCAATTGCTTACAGACATAGTATAAGACTTCTGTTAATTTTCTCTGATACTCTACGATATACTGAAATTGCTTTTGAACCTCTGAAACCTTTTGAATCTCTATTCTTCCATTCTAGTGATGCTTCAGTGGATGTTTTACCCATGATAATCTGTGTTCTGAAATCACTAAGCATGATTAAGGTCCATCACCATCAGTGATAAGATGTGTTTTATTAGCAATGGGATGAAACTTCTGTAAATAATCAAAGACTCACTAGAAAAGAACTGAACACCTTTTTCCTCAGTTTAACGTAAACTACGGAAATAATTTACAAAAAAAAAGGTGAATGAGCATCAGTGACTTTATATTTGTGGCTAAGACAGTCCATGCCAATGCTTTTTAAAAGGTTAGTTATAAATGCTTGAGCATAGGCTTAGGAGGTAAATATTTTCCATTTTATTAATTATAGTATATACATGTCCTAATGGAATTAATCTTTTTTCATTAATTTCTTACAGAAATTAATGTATCATGATATATATAGATATACCTCTATCATGTTAATGTTGCTACTATGCAATAAAATGTGTTAAAACTGTGACACAAATGTTATTATCCTGGACATACAAGAAAAAATAATTAACAATGAAAATTATATGGCTATTTGTCAGTAAAAATGAATCAGATTTTTAAAAATCACTAGTTATGCAATTCTTACTTACACTGTTGTCTTTGAGGACACTAAAATGTTGCTTCATCTGTCAATGTCTTCTGAAGCAAGAGGTACCAGTAGGACAATACTTTCGTAGTAGTAAAGGCTAGCTGATCTTGAACTATTTGAATTTTAAAAATGATTAAGGGGCAAATGACTATTTTACCTTTGAAAAGTCAAGACACAGATAATTTAACACTGCTCTGAAGAACTCTATGAGGACTGCATGCTTCTTAAACCCCCATTATTAGTTCCAAAACTCATCCAGTTAGGCTGGATCACTGGTAAGTGTGATGGATTGACTCCAGCCAGCAGCTAAGTACCACAACTGTTAAACAACACAGAGCTTCTCACTCGCTCCCCTTTCAAGTGGGACAGGAGAAAGATAATAGGAACAGCACAAGTGAGAGGACTGGTTGGTTTAGATAAAGACCGTTTCACGAGTGAAGGAAAGAGGAGGGAAGAAAAGCAAGGGAAAAATGCAAAGACAATCTCTCACCATCTCCCACAAGCAGATTGATGCCCAGCCAATCTCTGAGCAATAGCTACCTCCTAGACCAGCCTCTCCCTCCCATTTTTTATTGCTGGGTGTGATGCTGTATGGCATGGAATATCTGTTTGGTCACTTTGGATCACCTGTCCAGGTTATGTTCCCGCCCAAACTCTTCCCATCCCCAGTCTACTCCCTGGGAAGGAGGCGGAGTGAGTAACAGTGAAGGCCTTGATTCTGTGCAAACGCTGTTCGGCAATAGCCAGAACATCTGTATGTCATCAACACAGTTTTAGTCAGAAGTCGAAAACACAGCACCATAGGGACTGTTATGAAGGAAATGAACTCTATCATAGTCATACCTATATGTACTAGCATTGCAGAGAAAGCAGGTTTCAATTATAGCTCTTTTAATGAGAATAACTGCTGCTAAAAATACAGGATAATTTTTTAATCATGGCTGGCTGCTTAAAAAAAAGGGCACAAAAATTAGAACACAGCATATGTTTCTAGATAAAAGAGGGAATATATTTTGAATTTCTGAAACTGTCACAAGCACATTTTTCAAGACTTTTTTGAAGACTATTCCCTGCATCCCTATTACATTCTTGATTTTCAGTTCTTATAGATGCGAAAGCCTGGATCAGAAACCTTCAGTGATTTGTTCTTCCAAGTACAGCAGCAGTGAAAGAAAAAGAGTGAAGAAGAAATGTTGTGCGGCATATGTAAGGTTGGAAAACAGCATCATAATTCTATGCTAAAGAACATTATCAATGTTTGCTACAAAAAAATGTTTAGCCAAACTTCCTCAGTACTCAATATATGGAAAAGAGCATTCAGCTTTTGTTACCATCTTGCTCAAAACAGCAAATGCTCCCTTCAAAGTAATGAAGCAGAAAATCCAAATGACCCATAATCAATATCTACATAGCATCATTCCTTCACCTAAAGATAAGTCGGTCCCTAATCAGAACAATCAAAACAAAAAATGCAGACCAGCAATGCTACAAGTCAGGATGAGCAAGACAAAACAATAATAATCTGTGACAGAACTGTCACAGGACAGTGAAATGCAGTAAGACTGTGGCAGACTTACGAACCACATGTGAAAATCTCCAAGGAAAAGATACGTCTTAATTCAGATCAACACCTGGACATTCAAGAAGATAAATGAATGACTGAAACAAACAGGCAATAACAAGGGGTTATTAAGCATTGGAATGGGCTGCCCAGGGAAGTGGTTGAGGCACCATCCCTGGAGGTATTCAAAAGAGAGGTTGATGTAGTGCTTAGTGACATGGTCTAGTGACTTTTTTTTAATTTTTTTTTATTTTTTTTTATCAGAGTTAAGTTGATGGTTGGACTAGATGATCTTAAAGGTCCCTTCCAACCTAGACAATTCTATGATTCTAAGCAGTTTACAATATAGAATCACAGAATCAGAATAGTCNCACAAAGAAACCTAAAGAAAAACATGAAAGTTATTGCCTTACTAATGGGAGCCTAATGTTTATGCTTATGAATAAAATTCCCTGTGATATTGAAGACATGCACCATTGTCAACTCACTTATTTTGCATAGTAAGTGTTTGTACTACATTACAGTAGTGACTCAAAACTTGAATGAGGACATACTTGTAAATAATAATGCAAGAAGCCATTTGAATCTGATGTCACTAAAATAGCCTGCAAGGTGAATGGGATCTTATTATCTAGAACAAGAAGTTAACTGAGATAGAAATCAGTGGTAAGGGATTTAATCTCCCCAACAAAACAGAGTTCTTTTACAAAGGAAATTAAGTAATAGCAAAATAAAGTCCCTAGGCAAACTCTAAACTCTATTGAACTACATTATGTGAGCGTCAATCAGTAAGGAAAGGAGGAAACAGAACTGTGATCTGTAGGTGCACAGAGATACCACTACAATAGCCTTGAAAAAGGCGATCTGAAATCGCAGCAAACAATCTCTGTCACAATGATGGAAGAGAAAAACTTGACTTGAAGTAGCAACTATAACTCACAGTAAGATCCATGATGGATGAAGTCCAGTAATTTCATGAATACACTGCTTGAATATGCACTTTAATCTATTTTTTCAAAAAAATTAATTTATAAAGTCAATTGATGCATCCAATAAAATAAACCACATGGCTCCTAGTTTATAACCCAGTAGCATCAGAAATATGAAATGCAAGTGTAGCATCTGAATAAAACACTATTGTTACCTTCCCAGTTTTACCTCTGTGAATTATCTCCATTAATTATCTCCATCTCTCACAAATACTCTTCCATAGCTCGTCTTCTAAATGACTGTTATGAATCGCTACAGATTTAGCCTGTTTCTCTTGGTTACTGTACATGCCAACTGTTGTTCCACAGCAAATCTCAATGGATAGACACCTACTTAGGAATACCACAATCAGAAACAAATCAATTAACACTTAGTGTTTATGCTTATTCTTTAACTTGAGATTGACATTTTCCCTTGAAAGTTAACAAGATAGACCCTATGGAGTTCTATGGTGACCCTATGGTCAGTATTGTTTTCCTCCCAAAGATACATGAAAAGACCGTGAACCTATGTTCTCTGCCTTTCTCCTCAGAAACCACTTATTTTATTTTTAGGGCTTCTTTTTCAAACATTGAAGAATTTTTGTTCCTAGTTTCTTACACAAATTAACCCTTACCCTGAAGATATGCTTCCCCATTCCTATAGTATATGTGAAATATTACTTGTCCGTGGACAATCCCAAAGAAATCAACACCAACATTGCCCACCAGAAAAAGGTGTAGCTGCTGTAGTTATCTGTATCTATGAAATAAATCTTCAGGAATTATCTCTATAAAAGCTTTATAGAAAAACCAGTACCACAGCAATCAGCTGAGGAGAGGAACCTCAGCTGTATATATACCTAATACCAAACCAAAATTTTCCATTCTTGACGCAAATGCTAATACTGTGTAACAATTTCCCTAAATTTACTTAGCTGCTAACACAACATGACAACTACCAGAAGATATGTAAAAATTAACTGTATGTTCCCAATACACACCAGTCTTCATGTGACCAAGTGTTTCATGTGTTTGTCTAAATTCATGGTCAATAGGAATATAGTATCTCTAAAAGAAGAGCTATCTACATTGCTACCAGGGGAGTACAAAAATAAGTGGACACTCCTGATAGTGTCATTCATAAAATATCTTCATTGCTTCAATAAAGCTCATTTTGACTTTGCTATTATTTCTGTATGGCAAGAGCTAACTTCTTCAGGACACCATTAGAAGATAGTAGGTTCATAAATTACTAATTTGTGAAGTTATCAAGATAACTATTTTTTTTTACCCCTGCATTGCTGCTTCTTTGAATTAATAACTAACATGCTGTAGTACTCAAAGTAGGTTCATGGCATTCACAGGAAATAATAAAATCATAGCTGTATGATGCTTTAGAGTGCCAAACCACAAGTATTTAGCCCAACACCATGCAGAAAACTATTACTTCACTTTCATTGCAAAGAAGGAATTTAGTCTAGTGTTGAACTCGAGAAATTCAACCCTGAACACTCACACAAGGGTAATACATTGTGAGTCTATGTGCTTATATACATTGGGCTGCCTACATTCACAAGCATTCACGTCATTGCAGTTCAATGCAGATATTTAAAAATATTATTTTAAAGTTTTGTTCATATTGCTTTGCAAGCCAACCATCTTGGAAAGTACCAATATGCAGCACATAACCTCACAGTCAGTTCTCAGTCTACTGATAGTCCATCTCCACCAAATTAAACACTTGTGCAATTGTTCTACCAATATAGCATCCTCTGTCTGTCTCTCAGGCTTCTTAGGTAATAAGAGTACAGAAAAACTAGGTCATTCAAGGTAATACAAATATGAATAACAAAAAGACTGTTAACCTAGTTGCTGGAGAAAAGTCTCAAGCAAGCAATAGCAGTATTTAAATTGCTTAAAAGTTACAGAAATTTTGTACTTAGTAGGTTTGCTCAGTAAGTCTGTTACTGTTCTCTGCTACTCGGTGCTACGTATATAATACATCAAATCTTCTAATCGTAGTACATTTCTCCTAAACAAACACCAAATATTTAATGTTAATGTTCTACATGATAAGGTGATGGTCCCAAAATATACTGCTAGTTTCTACTAGTCTTTTTCCATACTGCGATTTACAGAATAATTGTTCTTCTCATACCCATGAGACCTTGTTCTTTGTTTATAAATTATAAACATCAAGGTGTGTGATTTTTGGAGGATATGCATGTTTTTAAGATACTAACCAGACATAAGTAAGGGTATTGCAGTGTTTTAAAATTAAATTATTATATAATATGTTTAGGTCAGCACAAACATCACTGTCCTAAATAACTAGGTAAACATAATAAATAAAGGTAACATCTTCAAATGAAGTTCCAACCCAATCCACAAAAAAATCCACAAATTTTTTTTAGTCTCTTTTTAGCATTGTTTTCACATTTCTTTCTAATAGAAAAGAATAGAACTAATAGAACTTATTTTTGTTTTTGAAGGGAGAGAAACAGACCTTACCATAAAAAGTTTACATTTTGCAGCATAATGTGGTCAGAAATTTTGTGATGTATAGCAGTTCCTGTTCCATGCACTATAACAATAAAAACTAAGAATAACTCAATGAGCTAGAAAATACAATGTTTTCTTTCCCCCCTGTTTTTTTTTTTGTTGTTGTTAAATTATGTCTTTTGCTAGCAAGAACAGCATGATTTTGAAATTATCCATTAGTGCCATTATATAAGGCGCTTTGGGATCTTTCTTAAACTAACTTTCTACCTCAACCTCTATTTTCAAGCATGAGTTATAAACAAGACGTCAATATGGAGTTTTTAAGTCTGTTCTGGTTTTACACAGAAAGTCCTGTATTAGCTTAGGGACACAAAAGTACAAACTAGGTCACAAAATATATAGAAAATAATGTCTTTGCAAAGGCGTCCTGGCCAAAACCTCTTGCACTGCAGGCACTGCTCTCTGAAGTGCCTTAAACTGAAACATCATCGCAAGGTTATATTCTCTCACTGCATACCACAGAGTATCAAACATATGTGATAATACAATCAATTTACTGCTTACTACATTTACTGCTCAGATACTGCATAATAAAATGAATGGGATAAGGAGAGTAAAAAAATGTGGGAAGATATATTTTATACAGACTAATATATGTACACCAATAATGGAGATGGTGTCATGTCCACCATTCGCAATGATGTAATGAGATTATAATCCTGCTCATAAGAGAATCATTCTCAGCAAGGGAGAATTAGTCACAAATTTAGTTAATCCAACCTCTGTATTTTCAATGAACAGACACGGGTAAAAAAGACACGAGAGATGAAGACAGTTAAGACAAACATGACAGGTTAAATACATTTCAGTAATGATTTAGTAGAAGATACTGAAGGTTTCCAGGCTACTACCTTTGCCTTTGAAAAAGTTTCTTTATTACTGAATTAAGATGTTATTTATTAATTTATTATGTTTATCTATTTTGAGATATTATACTCCAACAAGCCACATTTATAAAAAACACACAAAGAAAACATTTTAAAAGTATGACTTGCAACAATACAAATTCTAAATATGAACTCTCTCTACTTTTACATTATACAAAAGCTGTTGTAAAGACAAAACCTGATATAAAATTAGATCATAGAATCATGAAATTGCCTAGGTTAGAAGGGACCTCTCAGATATGAAGTCCAACCATCAGCCTAACACTGACAAAACCTATCACTAAACCATGTTTCTAAGCACCACGTGTACCTGACTTCTAAATATCTCCAGGGATGGTGACTCAACCACTTCCCTGGGCAGCCTGTTCCAGTGCTTGATAACCTTTTCAGTGAAGAAATTGTTCCTCATACCCAATCTGAACCTCCCCTGACATAATTTGAGACCATTTCCTCTTGTTCTATTGCTTGTTACTTTGGAAAAAAGACCGATCCCCACCTCACTACAACCTCCTTTCAGGTAGTTGTAGAGAGCGATAAGGTCTCCCCTCACCCTCCTTTTGGCAACATGCCAAAGTTGAATTAAATATTTTTTTGGTCTCATGTAATTTATAATTTATTTAAATAAACACAAAGAGGAACAATATATAAGATCACTTGCTTTAAAATTAAATTACTTTAGAAAAAAAACACACAGGTATAGATAACCATATCAGATTGGCATCTTTTCATATGTATAAATGCTTTTTCTTCTTTAAGAATGTGATTGGACAATTTTTTTAAGTGCCCAGAGATCATAAAGCTGAGCAGTAGCTCAGAAGCATTATAACAGCTATCATTTTTCCACTAGTGTTAGTTTAATGTACTGTACTGTGAAATTCAGAGTCTAAACGGCATAAGAAAAACTCCTGGCAGTTCAAGTTCAATAGTCCTATGCAAATGTGCATGCTATAAAACATCAGTTTGCTGTATTCTAATGATGCATGACATATGAAGTCCTACACTCCTGTCTCACTGACCATGTTTCACATTTTCAGTTGCATTCAATTTTTGATTGTTCCTTTTGCTAAACTGGATTTTTAAAAGCAAACAATAATCCTGACATATTGTGTTCAACAATAAGAGTAAACACATTTTTATTATTTTGCTCCTTTTTACATTTCCTTTTTTTGAAAATAATATTCTGATAAATCATTTATAGCTTTATGGGTTATAGTCACTACATAGTGATTTCTCTCTGCTGCCTGTTCCTCTTCACATTTTCTCCTCTCCATGCGCTGTAGTCCTTTGGGAAAATAAATTTGCCTCAGATTTGGGTCCTCCCATGGCTGCAAGAATATCTGCTCCAGTGCTACGGAGAGCCTCTTCTTCTCCCTCCTCTGTCTTCTCTCTCCCTGCTCCTCTGCTATTTTTCACTTCTTTTTTGCCTTGCCTCCCTGCCCTGCCCTGTTTCCCTCCCTGTCTGGTGGGTTTTTTTGTCCTTTCTTGCATGCACCTTCCCAGAGGCACTCACCTATGGTTGATGGACGGAGCACTATTGATAATTGCAGCAAATACAAACTTTCACTCATATATAATCACTGCAAAAATATTTGACTGCTGGATCACGTTAAAATCTTGCCAAGAGGTGAGGCTATTCTTATGATTTTCGGTGATGCAATGGAGAGTTCAGTCGCCCAACATTACTGGGCTTTAAACTATAGTGGGACCCTTAAATCCACCGCAGCACTTTTGTAAATTTAGGCCTGAAATTTCTCAGCCAGATTTCAGATTTCACTGTTTTTTTATTTTTTTAATTCTGGAAAATTCCATCCACTGGAAACAGGCAGAGCAAGTAAGGAATTTTTTGAAAGGTAGAAAATCTTCCTCAGACATAAATTTGTTGTAATAATGAGCAAAAACTCATGGGGAAGCACAAACAAAACTAATGTATGTAAGTACTTAAAAAGGAGGAGGTAGGATTATTTGCAATATCATGAAGCAGCATGGTGAATTAATTTGCTTAAATTGTATATATTTATATAGTAATGCAAAACAAATTGGGACCATATACTAACACAAAACAAATTGGGAAATAAACAGAAGGAGATGAAAATTTGTCATCAAAACTGCTATGTGCCCAGAGGGTTTATCCAGATAACAATATGACTAGATTAATAATTTTAAAGGATAAAACTTTTTCATGAAGGACAGTAAGGGGACAAAACAGTTTCATTAAAAATTAAAGACGCATATTTACTTTGTGGTTCAAAATATTGAGGGAGACTGACTGAAAAATGCCTGGTTGCTTCAGTGCTGTGATCTATGTTAGAAGACAAATCAAGAAGCTTTGGTCATTATGAAAGATTGTAAGAACTATGTAAAGCACAAAATCTGGGGAAAAAAGAAGATTTTAACTGCCCAGATACCAACAAGAAGGGGAATACAGGACAGGCCCAGCATTTATTTTATTTATTGATAAAAATTTTAATGTACAAAGTAAAGAAAGAGACTGTAAGAGAAGTGCTTCAAGATTGAAGTCTAATAAGAAAGAGAATGTGAAATGCAATCTGAGTGGGATTAAATACAAAATAACACTAAACACAACTTTCAGCAACAGAAGAGAAGCATAACAAAGTAAAAGACAATGGACTTCAAGGAAGGAAAGTGCAATAAATCAGAAATTAGGTAGAAAATGACCTGTGGAAAACAAATCTAGCTTCTACAGTTCTCCATTGTAGTACACAAGGACAAACTCAGTTCCCCTAGATTCTGCATGATTACTTCAATTTGAGAATTTGTTTTATCTAAATCTGTTAGAGGCAAAACCTCCAAATGCTTAGCTCCCTAACGCTTAAAGGCAATTACATAAGCATGTGGCCCCATGGCTGCTAAGGAGATTACACGAGAACTACTTAAAATGCATGATAATCAGTTACTACGGAATAATCCATACATTCTTGCATTCTATGCAAGAATTCTACTCTATTCAACAGTGAAAGGATCTAACCATGCTCTTAAAATTCTTCAAATAGCCGAAATAATGACTGAAAAGGCATAAAAAGAAATGAGACTTTCCAATTTCAGAATTAACCTCCCAAGTTATCTCACATTGGTTTTGGAACTGGTCTTGTCTGGAGATGGTTGACTGGTAAGCATTGATAAATTGCAGTCACCAATTTCAGATTAGAAATTATGTTAATGTGTACATTTTCTTATCCTCCTTTGTGTTACC
This sequence comes from Arenaria interpres, assembly GCA_013399435.1. Taxonomy (NCBI): domain Eukaryota; kingdom Metazoa; phylum Chordata; class Aves; order Charadriiformes; family Scolopacidae; genus Arenaria; species Arenaria interpres. Next base: position 442 of record VXAK01014430.1, on the reverse strand, counting down.
TCCATAAAGTAAGAACACATACAGTCAGGCAATCAGCTCTTTCAGAACTTTTTTTCTAAAAAGCTCTTCATAAAATCTGCTTATTAAGTAGTAGTCAGCAAGCGATCCAGCAGATGCTTAGTTAGTCAGAAGAAATCACTGAAAAAAAGAAGTATTGAGAATAGTCTGACAAAGCTCAACAGGTTTGAGATAAGCAGACCCAGCAGAGGAAAGAGGAGAAAATAAGCTCTATGGAAGATATAAGAAGGTGAAGTTTTATGGCTCCATACTGAAAGCTACATCAGTAAAACCTATATTCAAATTCCATAACTTGTTTTCATGAGAAAGCTTGTAATAAGAACAGCAAATGGAAAACATGAATCAATTTTCATGGTTAGGAAGAAACAAACTATTTATTCCCCTAGCTTTCATGCTGGTTTCTTGGTTGGCATACAGTCACTCA
>VXAK01014429.1:0-13190 GCA_013399435.1 Arenaria interpres | reverse complement strand
ATTCAGTGAAATTCAGTGACTCTTCTACCTTCACCCTCGTGAGCGGTGTAGGGGATGTGGGGACTGGGGGTTGTGCTCAGTCCACAACAGCTCCTCTGCCTCACCTTCCTCTTTATGCTGTTCCTCTGCTCCAGCGTGAGTCTTTCCATAAGATAACAGTCCTTCATGAACTCCTCCAATGTGGGTTCTCACCCCAGGCTGCAGCTCCTGCTGGGGGTCTGCTCCTGTGTGGGCTCTCCACTGGCTACATCTTCCTTCAGGGCACGTCCACCTGCTCTGCTGTGGGGTCTTCCATGGGCTGCAGGGTGGATATGAGTTCCACTGTGGTCATCCATGGACTGCAGGAGGACAGCCTGCCTCACCATAGTCTTCACCATGGGCTGCAGGGGAATCTCTGTTCCAGCATCTGGACCACCTCCTCACCCTCTTTCTCCACTGGCCTTGGTGTCTGCAGGGCTTTTTCTCCCATGTTTCTCTCACTTCTCTCTCTCACAGCTGCCAGGCAGCGTTTTTTACCGTTTCTTAAATACGTTACCACAGGGGTGCCACCAGTGTCACTGATGGGCTCAGTTTTGGCCACTAATGGGTCCATCTTGGAGCCATCTGGAACCAGCTGTGTCTGGCATGAGCTGTCCCCTGGCCTCTTCTCTGAGAGGCCAGACCTGCAGCCTTGACAAGTAAACCCAATAGAACCACTTTGGTTATTTTTTTGTTACTGTGATCCAGTTAAGAAGTGTGACTTGCTGATTGCACTTTAGAGGTGAGAAGCAGGTCTAGCGTTAACATGTCTGCTCGGGGAACGAATGAGTCTTTCTCTTGCTGGCTGCTTTCACAGGTGTGATGAAAGGTCAGTGTGGTGTGGCCTGGCAAGGCCAGTATTTTAACCGTAAGGAGACTCAGTCAAGCTCCTCCTAAGGTACTAGCAAATTAGGTGAACTTCAACCTTTCACACTTTTACAAATTTTATTTATGAAGAGTATCAATTGTCTTAGAAAGTCCCCTCTCCCAAAGTAAAAATAAATCGGTACCAATACTGTGTATATAAATACCAATCAATAAATACATACATAAATACATACATACATACATTCAGACGTATACATATGCGTATATACATACCAGGCATTCTGAACTAATGTCTGAGTTTGTTTCATTTCTCCTTTGCACTTTTGAAACATTTCACGAATTTCAAGCCTGGTCTCACAATTGCTTTAAGGTGACCTCAGTGCAGGCTTCTTCTGAAAGCACTGCAGGCTGGGTTTCTGCAATGTTCTGCTCAAGCCCTTCCTTTGATTTTCTATCATCCCTTAACTACTTCATAGCCAAATTTTTGCATTTAAGTTTGTTTCATTTCTCCTTCCTCCCCTTGTTGAAGGTGTTCTTATGGCTGTGAGGAACAATTCTACAAGAAACTGTTTTATAGTCTTTCATGTTTGTGTTTTGCTATACAAACATGTATTTTATTTGCCCTATAAATGGTTAAACTCATGTGTTCCTATATGACACCAGCAGCATCTTTGTTTTGGTTATGTTTTTACAAGGACAATGTTTTGATGTCAGGTGTTACATGAACTGGCAGTCTGGTGCTAAGCTTCCTATTTGCATTTTGCTGACGTTGCAGACTTCAGGATTGTTGGTATAACATATATAGCCAATATCATTTCATGCTATGTTGTCTGGTATTGCTAGCTGTAGACAGGAGGGAAAAATAATTCAGTATCAACACTTTTTTTTCCAGCATATCTAAACAAATTCATCCCAGCTTAGGACGATGAAACTGAAGTCCCTTTAGATGTTATTGATATGTACAGCATTTAGATGTTATTTATATGTATATATAATGTATATATTTATATGCAGTAGCCTCTAGTTTTTACTTCGTTCCTTTTTTATCATCAAGCTTTCAACATCTACTCATAAGTTCCCCATATTTCTTTCTTTATGACATTTTGTCTAATTTCTGTAACGTAGGCAGTACTTTGGTTATTTCTGAATTTTCTTTCAGTTACACTTTCACTGTACATTATCTGTTATTGTGGGTTCCTTTTTTATAGCACGGTTGCTCTGTTAGCTGGGATCGGCTGAAAATTTTTCAACAGCTAAGCTATTTTTTACCAAAATTTGCTATGCTGGAAACAGAATGTCCTGCTCTGTCCCTCGGGGCAATCATCCTCTCTGTACAGTGCCTTCATAAAAGTGCCCTACATGTGATTCCTGAGAAACTGCAGAAGTATGAGATCTGGACACATGAATTTTCCAGCACGCTCATGTGAGTTCTTTTCTATTCTCAGCTGTGAATAAAATGTATAGGTTCTTGTTTTCTGTGACTGGACTAGGTGCTGGAGTATGATTCCCTCAGAAAATCATACTCTGTGTATTTCCAAGTGTTGAGAATTGTTAGGATTAATAGCCTTGCTTAGCACTTGAAGCTAAAGTTCTTGAAGTTTTAGGCTGCAAGGGCTGTCTGAGAGTAAATTTTCTGATAAAGCTAACATTGCAACCGCAAAACCAGCTGAAACTGTAGATGCAAAGAAGAAGATAAGGACCGAGGAAACAATTCCAAGACAATGTGATATCTTCAGAAGGCAACCAGCCCAGTGACCAAAAAAAATGATAAGAAATCAAGAGACCACCAACCAGAACTAAGTGATTGGACTTGGGGATCAGGTAATGAGTGGCATGTTCTGAGAAATCTGTCTATAAGGATATAATTGGGGTGCATGGTCTCCACTGAGGGTCCTTCCTTGGAGGGACCCAGCTCAAGCTGCCCTGCATGTCAGATAAACAAACCACTTACTTGAGTGACTCGTCTTCTTCAAGCAGGAATCTAGGGCTGAGCCCTGTTGAGGTGGCATCCGTGTAATTTCTAACATGGACTAGGTGGCAGCTGCATAATTCCTACAACATAAGATTGTCTGTAACTTGTATACTTAGTACACATGAACCTATAATAAGGATTGTCCCCTGGTATATGATCTGATTATTGTCTGTTTGTGACTTTGCTGTAAGCTTAGACTTACAGAATCATATAAATCGTATAAACTGCACACTTATTACCAGAAATTACAATGGTTTTATTCATATGACTAGGTACAACTGCCTCTTGAACAGCTCCTTTAATCAGTACTGGTGTACTGTAGAGTAAGAGTATACTTTCATTTTTATTAGGAATTTCATCTTTGTCCAGAGGCTTACGTTCTTGGAAATGTAGAATTTCATCAGAAGGATAAATACTGTTGGGCTGTGTATTTTATCGCACACTTTATGCAGTCTTTCACAGTGCCCTTTCCAAACTCATCCTATTGATTTTGCAGATTTAAGTTTCCAAATCTGTCTTGTTTCTTTATGTTCCCAAGAGTTAGTGGTTTGGGCATGTAGTCCATTACTGTTCTGCCCTGGAGGGTGGATGTGGGGTCCTAATTACAGGCTAGTCAATCTACATTCTGCAATTCACCACTCCTTTTTATTCTGTGTTTAAATCTGGGTTCTATGTAAACATTTTGTTCAGGTTTGAGTGTCCCATGACTGTCACAGATAGATGCTGAACAAGAGATTCCCTAAGACTTCAAGATTGCCTATAAAATTGAGGTCTCTTGTAAGAACTTCATAAGTTTTGCCTTCAAACCTGATAGCATTTAACAGTTTCATACTTTTTAGGTCAAGAGTACTTAGTACGTTTCCTTAGTACAGTCTGATAAAGGTGTAGTTTCACTTATGCATCAATTATTAAAGTAATCTCGAATACCCAGGACAAAACAACTTTCTTCTCATGTTTGTTTTAAGCAGCTCCATTGAGCCTTCCTGATGGACAAAATTCCTGCTGGACCTCTTAAATTTTTTTTCCATTGGTCTTTCTTTTCCTAAGCCCTGCCTTATCATAGGTGCTGGTGTTTTGTGGCAGAAGTAAATATTAAAAAAAAACAACAAACAAACCCAAAACGCAAAGCCAACTGAAAAAGCAGGAAGTATTTACCTCTTGATGATGAGTTACAAGTGAGAAGCCTGTGAGAAAGAGAGGGCTTAATTTCTTGCTCTCAGTACTGTAGTAAGTCCTCAAGAGCAGCTCTCTTCTCTTAAAAACTTTTCAGTCCTCAAAAGAATGAAACTTTTAAAAAATACCATACCTTTTTCCTTGTGAGAAGTCCAGAGAGGTCTTGGGCTGCTGGTGATCTCTTGAAACAGTGAAACAAGTCTATATAAGGAAGAGGTCTGTAAAATAAATAAACACACGAAGAAACAAACAAGCCTAATTTCCAAGCAAAAATCAGGGGTTTGCACTATAACGTAAAACTGTTTAGTAGTGAAAAATATTCTAGACAAGTATTCTGTTGTGGTTTTCTGTTCCAGCTTGCTGGCACATGCCTAAAAGCCATGTCTGTAGCTCTGCTCGGAAGTGGGATTGTTGCCACCCTGAAGAAACCCATTTTTCCTTCAAGATCCGCATATGAAGATTTGAACTGCATCCTCAAAAAGACTCCGTTGTCCTGCACAAAGGCTTCCTGCATTTCATCCATATATTTGACATTCTGTTTACTCGTGTTGTTTGATCTGTCAATTGGCTGCTCTCTGTACCATAGGATGGTTTTCAACGAAAGGGTTCAAACCAGCACTGGAAATCAATGGACTTAGTTTTAATTTACCAAGAAACCATCCAGTAATCCGAGATAGCACCTTCTTCCCCATTTTGTCTGAAGTAAGGAAAATGAAGATCGTGAGTGTGATGCTAAAAATTTCTATCCAAGCAGACACCAACAAGCTGTGGGAATATAAATTGATACAGCAAATCACTCGAGCAAACCACTGTTCTTTCAAGAATCTGGACTGAAAAATCTGTTGTGTGAGAACACCTGTAGCCTGTTATTTTCTAGCACCAAGCCAGAAAAGGAACGAGAAATAAACAGAGGATATCTCATTCTGAGAAACTGCACTTAGTTAAATATAAAGAAGCCTTTCTGATAATGCAACTTGAAACCATGCCTTTGCAAAAAAAATATACTTGTAATGCAAACCAAGAAGAAAGAGTACCTGTTGTAAAGATTTTCTGGTATCTGTAGTTTCTGAATTAAATAAAGGGAGTAATTATTTCTTTATTGAAGTGCTACTATGTTCTGCATAGACATAGATACTGCATTGCTGCAGTCATTGGCACGACTGCCCAAATATTTTGCAACCTTTGTTTCTTGCAGCCACTTTCAAGCCACCTGTCTTGAACATTCAAGACAATTATGGTGTGAGCCCAAAACATATATATATTCATTTAAAGCTTGGAGTGAAGTCCAGTGTTGACAGTTTTGTTTCTTTGGCATACTGCTGTAACTTTCTCTACAAAGAATTTCAATAAATTGGTAGACCATTCTGGGAAACTGGCCTGGCGTTCTCACAGAACTAAAGAACCAACCACATATCATACGTCCTGTTTCTCCTCTCTCCTGCACATGCATGGCAAAAGCTAGTTCAAAGCCAAGTCAAAAAGAAAAAAAAAATCCTCATTCCTACCACAGCAAAATATTGCATTGCATGTTCTAGTTGTGAAGAGGCATAAAATGAAGTGGTAGATGTTAACCATAGCGGTTAACGCTGACCATACTGAGGCTCTGCTAATGAAGCAAGAACACATTAGAGAACCTTTGATGTTTCAGACATGATTCTTCAGAAATGGGTTCCGGACTAAAAGCTGATTGAATAAAAATAACTATTTACGTAATGCCAACTAATGCACGGAAAATAATTACCTTAACTTTGGAATTTCCGAATAAAAATCACTTAGCTCTTTTACTAATTTAGAATTTAATATAATTTATATTCCTGGCAAACACGTACTGAAATGGAAGGGCCTTCAACCCCATATGAACATTCTCCTTGTTTAAATGTTGACATTCACTCAAAAACTAGCCAACCAGCATAAACGAGTTGATACCAACTTGACAGCATTTTTGAGTGCTCAGGTAAACAATTTCGTTAGCCTTTTTGTTAATCCAGGCCCTTGGAACAAGTCTACAAGAAAGCTACAATAAAAGCAGATAGTGAAGCTGATTAAATTCCTGCACAGAAAGGTGATAACGACAGAGGTACTGATCTTCCTTTGAGCGTCCAGGTTCAGCCGTGTGCATTTTCCGTCTGGCTGCAGTGAGGGTGAGTGGGAGATACCAAACGTAATAATGTCATCCACCCTGAGCAAGACTTGCACGACTGAGTGTTCTCACTGAATTGGGCAAGGCCACAACCTGTGAGTTGTAACCTCACATATGCAAAGTCTCAGCCCAACGTGGTAATTACTAAGCTCATGGATTTATGTATTACTGAAATTAAACTAGATACAGTCGTACCAACCAGCCCGCGAAGTCACATCTGTGCCTTATCTATGAGAATTGTTCTTGGTTGGTTTGTTTGTTTGTTTGCTTGTTTTTTTTACTTTGTTTTTAAATTTGACCTGTTGGAGGATTATGAGGTGCCTGTTAGTAGAGGTGTGGAGAGTGAGCTGCCGGGAATTGGGCAGTGCAGTGAACCAAAAGGCTAGAAAAAGCATAACTGCAGTTGGTGTTGGTATGTGTTATCTCACAGCTTCTCAAATATTTTTCAGAACATACCGAGCTTCTGAGTCATTTGGTATTAAGTTCCTCCAAAAGGCAACAGGTTCAGAAACTTATATTCTAGTCAACAGGCCTACTCTGGGCAGTAAAAATTTATTAAATATTTAGCATGAAAACAGGAGTGTAGTTCAACACAGATGTTTGTACAGATTCTCTTCCACAGCTTGATCTCTCCTAAAACAAAGAAGATGTCAGTTTGCTCAGGGTTTTATATTCTCTAACATCAGACAGAACAGTTTTAATGCTTTTCTGCCACATTTTTACTTACCTCTAGAGAAAGTTAATGACTGCTTGTCTGATGTGAGAAAATACCGATCTGAAAACTAACAGACAATTTCTTCTCTTCTGCCAAAGAAGGAAGTGGAAGATTATTCACACCACCCCAGAATATGATGCCCTTTTCACTCACAAGTAAATCTTCTGCAATACCTCAGAATATCTATTCCATGTTAGTATGTTCTGGTTGCCAAATACAACTGCAAGTACAAGGTTGCCAAAATTCACTAGCATATCACAGAATCACAGAATGGTAGGGATTGGAAGGAACCTCTGGAGATCATCTAGTCCAGGGTTGGTTCAGGCTGGACAGGAACGCATCCAGACGGGTTTTGAATATCCCCAGGGAAGGAGACTCCACAACCTCTCTGGGCAGCCTGTTCCAGTGTTCTGCCACCCTCAAAGTAAAGAAGTTTTTTCCATATGTTCAAACCGAATTTCCTGTGTTCCAGTTTGTGCCCATTGCCCCTTGTTCTGTCACTGGGCACCACTGAAAAGAGTCTGGACCCATCCTCTTGACACCACCCTTTAGATATTGAGGAGCATTGATGACGTCCCCCCTCAGTCTTCTCTTCTGCAGACTAAAAGGACCCAAGTCCCTCAGGCTTTCCCTGTAAGAGAGGTGCTCCAGGCCCCTCATCATCTTTGTGGTCCTCTGCTGTACCCTCTCCAGCAGTTCCCTGTCTTTCTTTAACTGGGGAGCCCAGTACTCCTGATGGGGCCTCACCAGGGCAGAGTAGAGGGGGAGGGTAATTTCCCTTGACCTGCTGGCCACACTCTTCTCAATACTAATCTCAGATTTATTTTTTAGGCAACAAAGGACTATATGAATCTCTTGATTCAACCTATCTGATACTACACTGATGATGGCTATGAAATACCCTTGAGTTTGTGGGGATAATTAGTTCTGTAAGGTAAAGCAGGCTTTACAGAACCTTCTGCTCAACTTGTTTTGTAGCATAAGTTATGGGTTACCGCTGCTGGTTTTTTGACAAGGTAAGAAGTGCGTGGCAAAATGAGCAATCTAAGGGCAGGAGGCAGTGATGTTAATAATGTAGAAAAACCGGTTAGAACATCTCCATATGAACAGAGTACTGAGTTAGACGGGCTGTTTTAAACCTCTGCAGCTCGGAAACCCTTGAGAAACTAAGTGCAATAAGAGATGTCCTAAAACTATCCTAAGGGTTCATTGTTGTTCTTTTTGATTTGATGTTTTTTTGGTTGGCTGGTGGTTTTTTTTGAGGGGGGAAGGAAGGGGGCAGGGAAGAAGGGATTTCTAATTATAACTTCCCATGAACAAAACCGTCATTTTTTAATTTCTGATGGATGCATCTTAACTGGGAGAACTGAAGGAGAAGCACACAATGCTTCTACAATGTAATTGATTTAGCAATAAACATACTGGCTGTATTATTCAGACCATGCAAGCCTTCCTGGTCTTAGGGGTAAGAGAAATGACCCCGCAGCAGCTTGGAGAGTAGCTCTGTCAGACTTCACATATGGCACGTGAGTTAGCTTCCCGTATTACTACCAGTGGTCAGGTTCCATCATCCACTAAGGAACTCACCGGAAACCAGCAGGCATCATTAGGGGAAAAAGGAAGAGCAAGTGTCATCCTGGAAGGATGTGAGACAGAAGTCAATGGGTGTGATACTCTAGACACAGAAAAGCTATTTAATACAAACTTTCAAATAAGGATATAACCTACTAGTGACTGTGCTTGAGCCAAAAGACACTGTCCTCATTTGCAGCCCTGTGTTTGGCACCTCCCACATCGCCAGGCCCAACTCTTTTGGCGTATGTGTCATTGCCACTTTTGTAACGATATTAACCCAACATGTCACACTGCTGAGTAAAAAGTTGAAAAAAAAAAAATATGGAGAGAAAGGAGAAAGAAGATACGGTGAAAGGGTGAAAGGGTTTGAACTTCGAAGAAGCTGGAAGGAGTTACGTGAGGAAGTGGGTCTGATTTAACAGTTTGATTCCAAGTACTGCAGTAGGACTACATTCTTCTTTAACACCTTGCTACTGGTACGGGTGATAATTATTTATTACACAATGCACACCCTAAATGCATGATGGGTTGCAAAAGAAGAACAGGAAACGTGCGGATAAAATAACGGTTGTTAGCAGCCCTGACCCTAGAACAGCCTTTTATCCTTTCATATTTGGTGTCTTTTTGCAATTAGATAGCAGATATTAGAGTAGTGCTTGGTTTGACATTAGGATAGGATATGATTTACGAAGAACTAAGCAGAAAAAAGTGCCTTTTGCTTGTTTTTTTTAAACTATTGCTTCTAATAAGAATTTGCTGGTCTATGGGGGAAGAGCTAGTTTTGGAGGAAATGCAGCTTGACTTTGCCCTTAATTGTTTAAATCCATACACGGTTAATAGAAAGCAGGTTTATGCTTCGTCTAGTTTTATTAGAGTGTTTGTGTTTATGGAATCAGTATTGCTGTTGTCTGTGTTGTACGATCATCAGAAGGAAATAGTTTTGAAGGAATTGCTTGAGGTAGGGTCACATTTTTTTCTTCCTCTTCTAACTGTAGAGCTTTATTCCCCTCCCCCAAAAAAAAGAAATCAGAAAATGGCCTTGTATTACTTCTGGGATTCTTCTTTGTACATGTCCTTTGTATTCATAGCTTTGGTGTAGCTCTGCAGATAGGTAGGGCAGCCACAGGACAGGTTTACTGGCAAGGTCAAGTGGCTGCAGCCCGCCCATAGTGAGGCAACTTTTGGGAGACTGATGTGGAGTAACCCGTCGGTCCACAGCGCAGGCCGCGTGCAGGAGCACTGGGATTGCGTGCACAGCAGTTGGAATGTAGCCCAAAACCCAAGAGCGGATATTATGGCTAACACTTTCCCTCCTTGCCGTGCAAATATTTCCTCTGTTAAGAAAACATGAGAGTGCAGTCAAATAGCGTGATGGAGAAGGGTATTTTGCAGTGGCGGGCATGAGTGAAAATTAGGGCTGTTTTTTCAATAGGCACCAGAAATAAGACTGATAAATGAACTTGAGTTGAAACAACTTTGCAGACACCAAGGTCAGCAAAGAAGGAGGAGGAGGAGGAGCTGCTGCAGGTGTAGGACCAGGTTCCCCTGGAGGAACCCCATGGAGGTCCACAGTGGAGTGGATATCCACATGCAGCCCATGGAGGACCCCACGTTGCAGCAGGTGGATGACTGAAGGACTGCAGCCCATGGAAAGAACCCATGCTGGAACGGTTCATGAAGAACTGCAGCCCAGGGGAAGCACTCATATTGGAGAGGTTAGTGCAGAACTGTTTCCCGTGGGAGGAACCCCACGCTGGAGCAGGGGAAGAGTGTGAGGAGTCCTCCTTCTGAGGAGGAAGAGTTGACAGAAACAACATGTGAGGAACTGTCCACAACCCCAATTCCCCATCTCCCTGCACCGCTCGTGGGAGTAGGGGGGAACTGGGGAGAGGGGAGGTGGTAGAGAAACCTGGGATTTGAGTTGCACATTATGAGAATTAGAGTAGCAGGAACCCCTTGTTGCTAACCGGACTAGGAGCAAGAGGAGGAGTTCATTGCAATGTTAAACCCTACAACCTGGCCCAAAGGGACCAGGGGTGGAGACTGTAATTGACATACCTTTAAATTTTTGTAACCCACTATTTGAGTTGCATGCTATAGGAATTACTATAGTGGGAAACACCTGGACCAATGGAGGACAAGCCTTACAAGAAGCAGTGCCAGTGCAGCAGTGACCCAACATGAGCTGGCTTTGGTGCCCAGTAACTCCACACAACACTCCTGTCCTGACTGATAATTAGCATGCAGGGAAAATAATTGCAGCCATTTCCTTTATTACCTCCTCCCTGCAATATCAGTCACTGGGAAAATAATTTTCATCTTCTACTCTTTCTGATGCTACTGCATAGGTGAAAAAGCTTTCTCCCTTGTATCTTAAAAATTAACAAAGCCTCTTCAGTTTTCCTTAAAGAGAGTAGAGGTGAGGGCCTATGCTGGGTATTCCTGGACATAAAAAAGCAAATCTACCACTGCAGCAATATTATCTCTTGTGGATTTGAGAAGGTACTGTTCTTCCCAGCACTTCTAAATACAACTTCCATGTATGAGTCCACTGGTCACTGGTTCAATTTTTTATTCTTTATGTCATTGTGAAACTAGTTCTTGCAGTAAAGACAGACAGTTTTGACAAAATGGCTTAGTTCCTTTTGCGAAGTGTTCCCAAACTTGTGGGAGTCTCATAAGCATCCAATATCTGCTCCTTTTATCTCTGTACTAATTCTTACTTAAGCTGATGCCCTTCTAACAAGCTCTTCCCGCTGAGATATTGCCCTTTTCTGAAAGCCTTTAGCCCTGAGGAAAGGGACTTGGGGGTGCTGATGGACGAGAAGCTGAACATGAGCAGGCAATGTGCCCTCGCAGCCCAGAAGGCCAATCACATCCTGGGCTGCATCAAAAGAAGTGTTGCCAGCAGATCCAGAGAGGTGATTCTGCCACTTTACTCTGCTCTGGTGAGACCTCACCTGGAGTACTGTGTGCAGGTCTGGAGCCCTCAGTATAGAAAGGACATGGACCTGATGGAGCGGGTCCAGAGGGGGGCCACCAAAATGATCAGGGGGCTGGAACACCTCTCCTATGAGGACAGACTGAAGGAGCTGGGGTTGTTCAGCTTGGAGAAAAGGAGGCTCCGAGGAGACCTCATAGCAGCCTTCCAGTACCTGAGGGGGGCCTACAGGAAGGCTGGGGAGGGTCTGTTTACAAAGGCCTGCAGTGACAGGACAAGGGGCAATGGTTTTAAGTTGGAGAAGGGGAGATTTAGATTGGATATTAGGAAAAAATTCTTTACCATGAGGGTGGTGGAACACTGGAACAGGTTGCCCGGGGAGGTGGTTGAGGCCCCTTCCCTTGAGATATTCAAGGTGAAGCTCGACGAAGCCCTGGGCAACCTGGTCTAGTTGGGGGTGTCCCTGCTGACTGCGGGGAGGTCGGACTAGATGACCTTTGGAGGTCCCTTCCGGCCTGGACCAATCTATGAATCTATGAATCTTTGCCTTCTACTCTCCCCATGAAAAGCGGGAATTAAGAGCCAGGTAGTACTTAAATTCTACGTCAGAAAATTCTTTGGTATCTAGTTTTTTTTGCTTTCCAACTCATCAGAAACAGAAAATATTCAGATTCACCAAAACCTGAGATGAAGTTATTTCTGGTTTTATTACATTTAATGAGCTGAAAAAAATCCATTGCTTATCCCATTGTTTGGGGCTTTGTTAACATCTCTCAGCTCACTATTTCCTGTAACACATTTCTGCCAACATGCCATTTCTGCAGGAATACTGTTCAGAAATAGCTTGACAATAAACATCTATTCATCTGCAAGGCATTGCACAACTCATGGCAACACAGTAAACATCTCCTGACCTACTTCACTGAGATCCCCAGTCTTGTTCTTCTACATTTCATTGTGGGATTCCTGGTAGCAATCCCTGTTGCTTATTGAGAAATGCAAGGGATTTTGGAATGCAGACTCTCAAACATAAGAGAATCTTATTTAGTTATCTTTAAGGGAGGAAGCTGCTTGAGATGCCTTGACTTTTACTAGTTTTCTTGTGCTACCAAAGCCTCTGTATGTAGGATTCTCCTGAAGACTGTGCCAAACCATTACACAGCCACACACCAGGCTGTGTTGTATCTTCATTTTGTAGCAGATTAGATATCTAAATCACAGCTTTTAATTGCTTTTGTACTATGTGATAGACTGGTCACAAACATTTTGATCTGGGTCAGCTGTGACTGAGCTGGGAAAAGTATGTGGGATATTCACCTGACATTCAGAGGGCCATTGTTATGATTCAGCCCAATCAGGACTAGTTAGATCACAGTTACTTAATCTGAGACACCTATTAAACGATTTTTGGAAAATGGACAAATAGGGAGGGCTGTAAAATGCATTTAAAAGCTCTTTGCAAAGCAAAAACAAACTTGGGTTTTTCAGCAGTTTTAAAATTTAGAGAATTTTAACTGTTAACCATGAGGTATGTCCACATGGGGCAATAAAATGCTGTGCAGAGACAAGGGAAAGCAGTTAGAATCATCATAGAATCATAGAATGGCTTGGGTTAGAAGGGACCTTAAAGATCATCTTGTTCCAACCCCCCTGCCATGGGCAGGGACACCTCCCGCTAGACCAGGTTGCCCAAAGCCCTATCCAGCCTGGCCTTGAACACTTCCAGGGATGGGGCATCCAGGACCTCCCTGGGCAACCTGTTCCAGTGCCTCACCACCCTCACTGTAAAGAATTTGTTTCTACAGGTCCCCTCTTCCAGTTTAAAACC
>VXAK01014425.1:93117-106118 GCA_013399435.1 Arenaria interpres | reverse complement strand
GATTTTTTTTTTTTTTTTTTTTTTTTATTTTTTTTTTTATTTTTTTTTTTTTTTAGGATTATGCTCCTTGTAAAGATTTCATCTATAGCATCCACTTTTTACCACCAAAACAGATAGCTTTTGGAGATCAGGAGCGAACACGTTTCATTCGGAGAGTGTAAGCCATTAACTTTATTCCATTTGTTGTTGTTGTTCCCACACCCGGCTAGAAATCTGCCTCCTCCGTTAAGGACAAATAACCCAAATTTATGAAAAAGTCAAGAAACCGTTAAAAAGATATACATACGTGGATTTTCCCTATCAACTGCAATTATGAAATTATCATACTTTTTTGTAATGACACTTCCTTTTGGGAGGAGGGGGGGGAAATATCTTTTGTATAAACTGTCCATTTAAAATTAGCTACAGTCTTGATGTCGATTTTCTGCTTAAAATTCACTGGCACATTTGTTTCAGATAATAAAATTTGCAAGAGTGCTGATAATATGCAAGAGTAGGCTCTTTAAGCAACTATTTGTGCTCACAAATACAAAAGCTTCTCCTGAATTTCCACGTTTACTGTACATTATGCATCATTTTCAGTCACTTGAGCACCCCAGCCCCTACTCTGCCTTTTCCAAGGTTTGCAACAGCTAAAGATTCTCGCTCTTTTTTTTTTTGAAAAAAAAAAAATGTTTTAAAAAAGAGAGAGCGTCTACAGCGATGTAGACACCCGACGCATTCACTGCGGAATTTTCGAGACAACCCTCTAGTACTAGAATGCGGCAGCCGCTGCGGATATTTTTTGGCACAAAGACAATGGTGGCAGTGCCAAGCCCCATGGCTAAAACTACTCAAAAGAGGCATAAGGGTAGCATTAATCGTTCAAGTCTTTTACTGCATGGAGTACTGTTGTCCATATTTTAAAACCTAAAAGTACCCGTTAGTAATATTTGTTGTAAGCCAGGAAAAAAAAAAAAAAATAGGGAAAAAAAAAAAAAAAAAGAGAGCCTGAAATAGAGACAAATAATAAATCTTGTCAGACATCTGATTAATTTTTTTCTACCTAGAGGACCCAAATGCTGAAATGTGCCATTTGTTCCCAGCCCTCGGAACACGCAACGCGATCTATACCCTTCCCTGGCTTTATGATCTGACAATTGAAACAAAGCTCCATGGAAGAAGTTGACCTACAAAGGCTGGTGAATAACTTTCAAGTACCCACTTGCTCTTTAGGTAAGGCAGAAAAAGCATCTCCATTCTCATCGGAGGCGAGAACTTAGCCTGTGTGTAAATATATATATATTTTTTCAATTAATCGACACAATGCATGCCAATCAAAGGAGAGACAAAGAAAGAACTACACGCAGCTCCTGTTTTCTGACAAACACTGAAGCTCAAGTCTCTGCTCCCTAAATACCTCCAGAAAAAAATCCTGCTTATCTCCACTAAACTAAACCCATCGCTTCAGAAACGTTTCCTTCGCGTTTTTGTTTAGCTGCAGCAAAGCAAAGCGGCGTAGGATTGCCAATCAATCAATAAAGAAGCCACTTGCCTTTCCATGGTGTACTTTGAAAAATTAATCAAATTAAGTAGAAAATTTAAGCAACTTCCAGAGCACAAACGCAAGTCATCTGATTCCCCGGCTCCCGTTCCCCCTGCCCTGGGAGATAGGGCACCTTGGCTTCTTTCTGGGAGGCAGAACGAGAGCCACGAGGCAACTCTTCCCATCTGCAGAGAAAAGGAAGTGAAGCTATTTCTATAAACGACTCCGATTCAATGTTTACATTCATTTTGTGTTTGACGTATATTTTTTTTTTGAGAGAGAGATGAGTTCGACCAGAATATTCTAATTCAGGTTTCCGCTGCCCTACATTTGGGGGTTAGTTCTTGGTTAGACCGAAGAAGGGAAACCTGTCTTGCGGGGGGAAAATAAAAAGTAATTGTATTAGGGACTGGAATTTTAATGGCTGCGAATTTCGGTCTGTTCAGGTCTGCAATTTTACTTAAGCCTATTTCTTATTTTCTTACTGCATTTCTAGCATTTTTGAAAATTAACGATTGTTCCCTCTGATGTCCGATGTCTCAAATGCATCCTGAAAGGGAGCCCCATCCCTTCCCCTCCAGAGGATGACAAATTACAGGAGAATTCAGTGGCGAGGGCAGAGCAGGCACGAGGAACACGGAGCTGGAGCGTAGCTGGGAAAAAGTTCTGAGCAACTGAAGAAGGGGCTGAACTTCATAGTTCCACGTTTGCCCGTATATTTTAATGAACACACGCGTTTATCAGGGTTTATTTGCGTGGTTATGAGGACCGTGAAACAGTTCACTTCTGCCTTCACCTCGAGTTCTTGCATTCAAAATTTTCCGATGCTGCTTTAGGTGGGGTTGGAGGAGAAAGAGAGGATTTGGGTGCTCCAGGGAGCGAGTGCAAGGACCAGCCCCGCGCGGGAACTTCCGACAGCCACATCATCACTCACCCCTGATATTTCTTCTTTTCCCTGAGAGATCTGAAAACCTGACTCATTTCAGCAGAGAAATCAAACCCAAATTTGTAGAGAATTGTAAATTATCTGAGGAAAAACCTCATTGAAATAAACAAAGCATATATCCTCTATCTATAGGCACCTGGCTCTCAGATAAATGTATATATTCCCTGTGCCCTCCACGGACAGCCTCCCAGGCCTTGCTGTCTTTTGCCCTTCACAGAAAGACCAGCCTGCCCGTGTTCTCACCCGAGGAGCCAGCAGGTAGCTTTATTTTTTCAGAACCTTTTAACAGTCCGTTCTTTAAAAGAAAAAAAAAAAAATCACAAAAAAGAAAAATAGAAAGAAAAATGCTTTTTGTATATTAAATGAAATTTTTCTGGCTGCTAACTGAAGGATGGAAATCCCAACGTCGTCCCTGGCACCGGGGCGAACAGCTGGCTTGAGGCTTGTCCCCCCTTTTGTGTGACAGCCAGCCTTTCCCGGCGGCGGGGCGTCCCCTGGGCCGGTGGCCGGAGCCGTGCTCGCCAGGCTGAGGGGTGCTGGGCGACAAGCCCCCCCGTATGCCGGGGCTGTGGGGAACGGGGACATCGTCCCCACGCTGGGGACCCGAGTGGCTCCTCTTCCAAGGTTTTAGCAGCAGAAGGTTGCTGAGCTTGGCCGAGTTGCCAACTCGGGCTTGACCCAGGTTATATATATATATATGTATATATATGTGTGTGCTTCTCCAATAGAATATTCTGCTATAGGATTTACAGTCAAAATCCCCTATTTATTGCTGTGAGGTTTTTTTGAAGGGCGCGTTTTCCATCACAAAGAATCTCATCCGACGGTAATGGAAGTATCATGTTAATGAGCTATTTCTGCTTTGTGCTATATGTGAAGTACAGACAATAAGAACGAAACCCGATAGATTTTAAGCAAAGTTGGTGCAATAACGTTCACCAAATTGGACAAATGACATGGTGTGTGAGCCGGGGAAGGTCCACAAACTAGACACAAAGCTAAAGGAAGGTATTCATCCCGATAGTTGGAATGGCATCACACCCCAAAATGTAAGACACCACCAGGGGAAAGAGCTCTTTTTGACAGGAGGGAGGATTTTTGCACTTACGCTGATGTGCAGTAAACAGTAATGGCTCTCACAGAGGCGTTATGATGCCACAGCACGTAGCATTACAAAAGGAGATATTCTCTTTAAACGGTACCATCAAAACGCAAAGGAAATTAAATCCTAAACCCTCTAGTAATCCAAAGTTGGAGCTGAAGCGAGGCAATCCCGGGGGAAAGCCTTCACACCCACTCACCTTGCTGCTCTGGGCTTCAACGGGCAAGGGTAACTCCCAACCGCTCCCTTACGCGCACAGGCCACGTATACGTGCCCGTGACTATACATCCAGACCCATCTATATGGACGGGAAGGGCTGTGCTGCCTGCTGAAGGCTGCCCCAACACGGGGCTCGCAGCCAGCATCGCCCAGTGGCCCCCGTGGGCTTCAGGGGCAGGGAAGGGACTGAATCAGGAAAGATCAAAATAGCCGTGGCCAAACCACACTGGAAATTGGAAGGATAAGGATGTGAAGAGAGAATCTCGAAGAACACATTCCACCAGCTTTACACGGTCCCTCAGCCCTCGACCAGTCCCAGCAAAATCAATGAGATGGCGAAGATTATCCCTCTCTTCCATAAAAGAGAGGTTTGGTGCTAATAGCTGGCTATTTCCCTGGTGACACGGCTGCGGTACGGGATGGAAGGCGCCTGGTCCCGTCGGAACAAGCCCACTGCACCCTTTGCAACGGGTTTTCAGCGGCGGGAAGTTAATCAGAGGATGCTCGGGCATCACCGTTCCACGGCCACCCCCCCCGATTGTGCCACCAATAAATAATACCCCGGACAAGGAACATTAATGAGCTTAATATCGAGTACACACGCTAATTGAGACCCGAATAATAAACTTTCATAATTAAATTAGGTATTTAAAGAAAACAACTGCTTCTTTCAATGCCGGCTCTGAAGAAATTACATGTAATGAGTTGAAGAGGCCTTAAAGCCGCGTCCCGCCAGCCCAGGGCAAGCGGGCTCCTCGTCCCCCCCGCTGCCGGCAGGGAGACAATCCCTCATTTAGAGCCAAGACGCATCTGACTCCGTAAACATCTCTTTAGTCTCCCTTTCCCTTTCACATGTGCTCGGGATTTCAGTCTAGAGGAAATGATTACGCTCATCTAAGCCTGAACACCTGTATCGCTTCTGGAAATAGGCAACATTGTTTTGGAGAGAAACGCAGAACGGGAAGAAAACCCATTCCCCACGTTTTACCCGGCTCATCCTTGGAGAACGTACCAGTCAAAAGATGGGCAGGGGATGAAAGCAGGCAAAAGAGGAGAGAAAAATCAAACATCAAAAGCATTATCTAATAGTAGAGAATTAGAATAATAAAAAGGGGCAACATTTTCATAAACATATGAGACAAGAACATGCTGTAATAATACTCCAGCCCTGAAAGCAATCTATAAGACTCGGATGTAAAGCGCTAGATGCCGTTTTATCCTAAGTAAGCCTCACAGGGCTATTTTAAATTGAAATACACTGCAGGGTGAGCCCTCCTCGTTTGTTGAGGGACCAGTTCAGGAGATCTTTATCAGGGAGCTGGAAACCTGAGGTTTCACTCAAGCATGAAAACAGCATCGCTTTAAAACAAGGCAGATAAGGATCTAAGGCCATGAAAGCCACGGGATGGAAGGAGGACAATAAACCTTCCTACAGCCCGGGCTCTAAATCTGCGCTCTGTAAAACCACCCCTCTGGAGGAGCGCTTATTAAAAGGCTACTAAAACAAACGGCGCTGGCCACCAGAGATCAAAAGCCTTATCCTTCAGACGGGGGATCAAACCTACACCTCAGCGCCATCAACAGAAACCATTCTCATGAGGCGGCTGCGGGCTGTCCCAAAGTGACTAAAAAGGCACAATTTCAGGACTTGGGGGGGACTGCGGGGCAGCGGGACCCCCCCCTTGCTCGGAGCCTGAATTCAGTCCACGGCATCCTCTACGCACCAGAAAGGACGCAACTGCTGCCCACAGGCACCCACGGACCCGTTTGAAAAGCCTGATGGCAAAGATAAATTCTCAGCTTTTAATACCAAAAGCGTCGATGCCTTTGTAGGATTTCACCACCCGGTTGCCCCCGACTTCCCGTTCTCCCTGCAGAACTACCTGCTCTCTAATACTGCCGTGTGTTGGGTTTAAACACTCAATTATACGTTTCTACAGAGCTGGGATTTATTTGGAATATTGTTCAGTACTGAAAAATTAAAAAATAAAAAAAAAATATCCAACAAAACCCCAAACAAACCCGCTAGCATTTATTTTGGTTATAATTTTGACGTTTTAAAAACAATGGGTTGGATAATTTGGATTAGCTTAAGCAGACAAAACAAACGACAAGCTCCTCAGTGTAATGGCAAAGCATCAGGAACGATGTGGTAAATATACTGTAACGTTGCGAAATACCCAATCGTCTCCCATCGGTAATATCCAGCAGAGGGCATGCAGACCCTAATAAGATTTTTACACTTGAGAATTGACATTTCCTAAACATTTTAGGAACAATTTGGGCTGAGAATACAAGCAAACTCATAGCATCAGTACACACGCTCTCCAAGGCTGTCGGACCGAGAAGGATAAAGCTATCCCGTGAAAAGGCACCGAGGAAAAGACACGCTCCTATGGTGAAAAAAATAAGTCCTTGAAAGAGGGATTTCCCACCTCTCCCAGCTGACAATTCTCCTTTCGCTGCCAAATGCAAAGACAAGAACCATCATGCAAAAAAAAAAAAAATTACCCTTCCTCAATATTCTCAATACAAACTTTCCACCCGAAAGGAACGCTGCATTGAAGAGCAAAATTCAGGTTGACTTACAAATATTTTATTTGCTGAGTTATCTTTAGCAGGGCCAGATTTTTATCCTAGATTCTCAGTAATTCTAATTATTTCTTAGAACGGGATGGCGATGCTGCCTGGGGTTTCTAGTCAATATTTTGTTATTATATTTAGTGAGAGGAAATTAAAGAAAAGCACCGATCCAGGGAAGAATTTGTCATTTGTCATGTTTGTTTCAGAAATCACTTGCCTCAGTTTATATTATAGAAAACTTGATAGTGTCTACCCAGGCTTTAGGGTCCTCCAGCGGAGGCACTGTATCCAGGGATGCGAAGCCTCCGTCCCAAGCACAGCAGGTCCCCCGTGCTCCGAGAGGACCAAGGAGAACCATCCATTGCCTCCTGCACCCGTGGACTATCTGAGGGTAATTAACTGCTCCCGCCCCGGCCACGCTCCCTCCCAGGACATAGAGTAATGGCTACTTGGGTTCCTTATCAGATAATATATATATATTTTATTTATTTTTTTTTAAGTTTCAGTAGCCCTGGGAGATGAACTTAATTTACAAGGTCTACAAGGCAGGCAGCTTAGGTTACATGTAGGTCACAATAAATAATACTCATCCCTTGGCCGGCGCGGGCTGCGCCACCGCTGCCTAAGTTGAAATGACAAGCCTTTATTATTCCTAAGCACTTGATTCTGAAACATTTGCACAATCTGTTAAGTCCAGACAAATTTAAATGGTTCTGACATGCAGCCTGCTAGGGTCAGTGACAGGGATAATGCCTCTTTACGTGGGTAAAATTTTGTGGCATATAGGTCACTCTCTTAAGGGGAATCAACTGTGTGTCTCTTCTTTGCATTTCCACCACAATCCTTCATCCCGCAGCCTGGAGCTGAGAGTGAAATGCAAGAAAGGAGCCGAACGCTCAAAGCAAAAATCTGCTTCCAGGACAATCCATTATATCTGACAAGTTAAATGTTCCATGGTAGACCATATGGCATCGGAGCAGGGCCGACGATGGAAGAGGGAAACTCAGCAAATGCATCACAATTAAGGAGTTTGACTATAGACTTTACTTTGATTTACTTTATTTTTTATTAAATTTTGGGTATCGTAGTCTTTCAATTTTCATATAGCCCTTCCAAAGCCTCTACCCGACCTACCAAGCTATACACCAGCAGTTGGGTCACCAGAATTATTTTCTCCGGTATCTTACGGTCTTTGTTACTTCAACCAGTACTTTTATACCTGTATATATATTAAGCGTAGGGCATTTCTGTTATTAACTAGCATAAACGTTATTAGTAGACTGCTAAAGACCAAAGAAGAAGTGAAGCCAACAAAAAGAAGAAAACAGCCTAAAATCCCTCTGCCCAAGGCCTCGGTGATGGGCTCTCAGGAGAACTCATCCCGCTGGAACCCACCACGGTCTGGGGGGATGAATTCTTTACCAGATTGGAGGTCGGGAGAACTCCTACGCAGGCCAGAGAACACCATGATGGTCTGCAAGATCTTTCCATCCTCAAGGTCCAGGACTTTATGATCTACAGAGCTACATACGTTCCCCCCACCGCTTCTCACCGCTCACCGTTACGTGTTATTACCAGGTACCAGCCCCCAGCCGCCACGACCCCTTTTTTATTGCCAAATCCTACTATTGAATTAACGAAAGACGCCAATAGAAAATTAACCCCTTCTTGAAGGCACCCACCACCTAATAATCACTTTCTGCTGAAGGTTCTTAACGAAGGAATCCTTGCAAGCAGCGGCCGCAGCAGCAGATTGGGAAACCACCATGAACTGGGAATACTGGCTCTGCCACACCTATGGAGAGCAGTCACACAAGTAACAAATGCACCCATTAGAAGAAAAACTGTGTAAGTTCGCTACGTACAACTAAGTTCCTAAATAATTTGGCAACGGGGTGCTGCAAAGAGTAACTAGTATTTCCAGAGCTCCTCGCGAAGGCTCTCCCCTGGGCAAGAAGACAGAAGGACTTCTCCAAACTCCTCGTTCTCCTGGTCCAGTATCACGCGGGTCCACTATCTTTCAGAAATAAAATCTGCAGAAATAACCGCGTGACCATTTTTGGGCAATGCCCTGGGGTCACGCTGCAAAAATAAAGTAGGTAACCAAAGCTACAGCCTTATTTAGGCATTTAAATAAAGTCTCACAGGCAGGAGCAGACCCACGGCAGTGTCACTGGTGGCAGTGGGAGCTGCTGGTGCACAGCTCACCAAAACAAACCACTTACTGGGCTCTGGAATTGGGAACCAGATTTTCAGAGCTTATTTTTGTAATCCTTTTTTTTTTTTTTTCAATTTTGACCTTGTAAAGGTCATTCCTACCAGTAAGGGCACATCCCGCCTGGTGTTGGGATCAGCGGACGCTTCCCGGAGATTCCCAGAGGGATCGCATGGGAACGGAGAAAGGCCTTCACCGAAATCCAGAGACATTGAGCCCAGTACACCCATGGCCAAACCATGCCTTTCTAAGCCCAAAATAGTACTTCATCACTGCTTAATTAGCCAATAGGCTTGCAAAATCATAACATTAAACAAAATCTAACATTAAACGTGTTCTTACTCAGAATGAGTATTTCTCATTATTTTTAAGGCTTAAATCAATAATTTTCCAAATTATTTGTTCCCCACCAGTCATCCCAGTGGAAGGAGCCATGGGATGGCCAGGGCAGCACTGGGTTCTGCTGGGGAACATCGGGAATTGCTTTATGGAGGCTCTTGGTAGTTATATAAACGGGGCGACACAGTGCTGTGCAGTCTCACAACACCCTCTGAAAAGCCCATCGTCTACACTGACAGCGACCAATACAAGGTTAAGTTTAAATATATCCCTATTTTAAGATGTTTGTGAAATTAAGATTAAAAAAATAATAATAATTATTAGGAATACTGGGGGTCACTTTCCTGAAGCAGTCCTTAATTAACTTTTAAAACCTCATTTTCAGCAGGAAAAAGAGTATAATTTTTCAAAAATGTATTTATTTGTGTTTTGCTACTCCTTGTAAGGAAGTGGGCTTAGATTACTTTAAACACGTTATTGTTATTTCTATATTTTTGTGAAACTGTCATTGTTTTGGCTACTGTGAATGAAGATTAAAGCAGAAAAACTGCAAAAAAAAAAAAAAAAGCTTTAAAATTTCTAATTTCTACCTAAATGAAGAAGTTCCTATTTTGAAGTTGGCAAGGCCGAAAGGCGGGGGGAACGGCAGGCGCCGCCGACACAAAGACCAGGACGGAACCAAGGCTGAAAAAACCAAACCCGAGTGGGCTCCATTCCTCCGGCGCTGCAGTTCTTCGCACAGATCTTAAATTTATTATTGATTTAGCATTTAGTACTGCAGGCACTGGAACAAAGCCCTCCATGATTATAAATGCATGCTTTTGTGGCACGTGCTTTAATTTTAAAAAGGGTATTTTTTTTTTTTAATTTTTTTTTTTCTTCCCCCCCTCAAAGATCGTGCATATTAAAAGGACATCAACTTCTTCAAAAGTCACACATCTTTCAAAATGTGTTTTTTACAATTTAAGGTTACTGGCAGAGATGACAGAGAAGGATTTCGGGGTGGGTTTGTTGGGGGCTGCCACGGAGCGCATTAAGAGCCCACCACCAGCGTGGGTCTCGTCCCGGCGCGGGGAGAGGAGGGCGCCCCGCTGGGGAATCCGTCCCCAAGGGTCCCGGGGAAGGGCAGGAACCGTGGTCACGAGGGAAAACCTTTATGCATTTAAGGGCAGTCTGTTTTCGAGGGGATTTCCCCGTTTCCAGCAGCAAAACTCCCCGGCCCCCTCGCGCAGAAAGCGCGTGTGCCATTCTGAACTATTTCTTGTTTAATTGGGCACATCCCAAATAGATAATGGCTCTTTAAAACACTCCTGGCATCGGCGAGCCACTGGGCGAGCACCACCGAGGAGACAAACGGTTTCCAGTGGATGTTTTCTGTCACACAGCTCTATGGGCTCACGGAATAAAACTCAGGATATTAGAAGCGACGCGCCTACCTACCTACGCAGAAAAGAAGCGGAGAAGGGAGCTGGGAAGAGAAATGCAGCTAAATTCACACCGTTAAAACAAAGCAAAACCGAGGCAGATATTTGTGCTTTGTAGATTCCACTGCTAAATCCCAATCAACATTTTTATTACTAATTAAAATGTCCATATGGTAAAACAACACCTGATCCAAGGAGCTTTTAAGTACGACAATTGTCAGCGTTGAACTTCTGCATTTCGTTAGCAAATCTGAAATTTTGGCCTGGATTTATTCTCAAATGCGATGTTTTCTGTGCCATTAATGAAAGAGAAGAACTTTGCCAAAGCGTTTACTTTCCCTAGATTATATTTTTTAACAAAACATGTTTAAAAAGAACAGAAAAGCAAAGTCTAAAAAAAAAAAAAAAGAGAGACTGGAATTATTCTTTGTTTTCTTATCAAAAAGTTAATATACCAGATACAAAATTTAACACAGCTAAAAATGAGTCCAAGTACAAGCCTTGGATGTTGCTAGTGTCCAGAATCTTCCCAGCTCCATGTGAGTACTGGAGACCCGACAGAGAACCTGTCACGGGAAAGGGTTTCAGAAGCCCTAGTGCCACCGGGCTGCACGGCAGCCACCTGCCACGGACACTAATCCACACTCGGGCACAAGTTTTGGCAGGGTTTGGATAAAGGAAAGAAAATATCCCATATTCCTGGCACACACCTTGGCCATTCCCAGCTCCTCCATCCAACGGGTGACACAGGACAAGGAGGTTGGTGGCAGCAGCTCCCCAGGGATGCCCTCACCAGTGTTTGGTGGCCCCAGGAGCGGCTGGAAACCCATTAATTGCACTACATTAAGCACCTGATACACGTATTATTACCTGGTTTGCTCTTCATTCCCAGGGGAATTCCTACTGGAATGATAACATCGGGAAAAGGTAACATTTCCAACCAGGGCAGAATTGGGAACAAGCTTCCCAAGTGTCAGTGTGTCACACGGAAATTACAAGGGCATTATTTTTAAAGGTAAATCAGAGGCGCCAACCAAATCAGGACTTTTCAGTGGATTGGCAAAAGAAGATCATTCTTCACAGAAAATAGGATTATTTCCCAGAAAACAGGAGAAATAATATATAGGTTTCTAGAACAGAAGCATAAAATGTCCTGGATGATTACGAAATCTATCCTCTCTTCTTAATTTGTATAGAGCAAACTGGACCTGAAATAAACTATTTTTGGAAAAAATCCCAAATTAGAAGAGTAAGAAGACAACCTGATCTTACTGGGTTTATCCTACACCAGGGTCTGGAAAAGCCTGGGATCCTTTCTTCCTACAGCCAGTGCTCCCACAGCCCGTCAGGGTGGCTAAGGCAAAGTGGGAATGGCCTTCTCGCTACAGAATATTGTAATGATTAAAAAATCATCCAGATACTAATTTTTTTTTTTTAAACACTGCTGAGCTAGTTATTTCTTCTAATCCAGTCAATTCTTTTTTTCCCCTCGGAAACAGTCACTAAATTTCAGATGCATCACTTTAAGGCCGGATTTTTCAGAAGAACAAAGTATTCATAACTTAAAAGAAAAGTTTATGAGAGCGCCCTGGTTCCCTCCAAGACCCAGGGTGTCACACAGCGCACGCTGAAACCAGCACTCAGCTCTAAGGATTTCACCCCTCGGATTTTCCATGAGCAAATAACCATATATAAAATACACGGCGGGCTTATCTAAAAGGCTTCTCTCCCTTTGCGCTAAGAACAAAACCCACCTCTTTCAGTCTGTTCAAGGTCCCGTTGCTTCCCATTCACCATAAATTAAAAATAAAAATAATCTCTTATTCAGTTCCTTCCCAAAGAAAAATGTACCAATAAGACCTCTACGATTTTTTTTTTTTTTTAAGGAAATGACATGGTAGAGATGTATTTAAGCTTGATAATAAAGCTTCTTTGTAGCTTTCTAGATACAAATCCTTCCCATCTTACTCCTGGGAGGTCAAGGGGCCCGTACCAAGGCAATCTCCAGTTCCTTACTGGGAGAAAACGAACTAAAGCTTATCCGTAACGCCACCAGTTCAGACTGCAACGACCAGTATCACCCCAGTACACCCAGGTCCCGCCGAGGAGCAGGGACACCTTGCACGAAGCGACGCACAGAGTAAAACCAGCCCCTCAGTTTTAAAAATTAATTGGGAAAAAACAACGCAGGTGAAAGCTTTTCTGCTCTGTCTTTTCAGTCCTTGGGCACCTGCGCAGTCTAAATCTGTCTCCCAGTAGTTCTCGAAAAGAAGGATAAACTGGTCTGTGTCCCCCTGGCAAAGGCACGATGCCCACCCAGCGCGGAGCTGCCAGAGCCCCCTCCCCTGGGCAGGTGTCGGGGGGTGTCCCTGGGAAAAGTAACAACACCTCCAGAACCACCACCAAAGGTAACACCACCTCCAGAACCACCACCATTTACAACCATCATTAAAACACGGTCTTTTTAAAACCAGGGGGTTTTAGTTTGAAATTTTTTTGTGCATGTGTGGGTTTTTCTATTTTCTTATTTTTTTTTTTTTAAAGGAAACATTGAACTCCTAAAATTAAAACATTCTGCGTCTAAACAATCAAATGTGTTTTTAACTCATTCTACCACTTCCTCATTTCCACTTTGGTTTTGTTTTTTT
>VXAK01014425.1:46020-78531 GCA_013399435.1 Arenaria interpres | reverse complement strand
TCAATGGTTTTCCTGGTGGGGTAAGGTTTTCTAGAAATTGAATTTTTTCCCCTCTATGAATATTTTAAGGAAGTCGCTTATAGGTTTCTTTTAAGGCTCAAACAGGTGTGAGCTCAAATTCCCCCCGCCACCACCACACGGAGCTCATCCATACAAAGGGCAGCAGCTCCTTAACCATTCAAGTGCCTTCTGGACGTTTCTCTATCAATACACTCGCAACACAGAAAAAAAAAAAATAAGTAAAAAAAATGCACTCTCTCTAGTAGATAAAAACCAAGTGCTTTTTGAGGCATCTGTGCCCATCTTCCAGGTCCCCGCA
The DNA here is from genome assembly GCA_013399435.1 of Arenaria interpres. Classification (NCBI taxonomy): domain Eukaryota; kingdom Metazoa; phylum Chordata; class Aves; order Charadriiformes; family Scolopacidae; genus Arenaria; species Arenaria interpres. The sequence continues at coordinate 78,212 of VXAK01014425.1, read as the reverse complement.
GAAGGGAGGGCTGGGTTCTCAGCAGGAGGATGTTCCCTTCTGCCCTCAGGGAGGATAACTTCAGGCAATATTTTGCAAACTCCCAATTTGTACTCCAAATAGAGATCAAATGCATTGGCGGCTCCACGCAAATGTTTTTCACACGGCGTTAGCCCGTGCCACGCTAGGCAGAATACAACTGTCACGCAGAATAACTTATTAAAAACGCTTGGACTTGTTTAAGAACAAAATACAAAGGAATGTAAACTTCACTGAAAACTATGTAGTACAAAATAATATTTCAATTCTTCGCTCAGTATGCAGACGTTAATTGCCAGAGTCTACAGTTCCTATTTATACATCTGCTGCTCGTTCCCCAAATAAATGGAAATGTCCTTGTAATTTCTTTTCTCCGAGCCTTAGGAGCGGCTGGGGTTGAACGCCGGAGCTCACAATCCCGACTGGCAGCGCCCGCGAGATTGACTCGCCGCAGAATAGATTAACTCTTCCTTGGGAACGGGACCATCTACCTACATCAACAAAACGCTTTGCGGCACAGAGTTTTCCCCTGGTCCTTTTGTTCCCAGGCAAGCGAGAGAGGAGAAGCAGGAGGGATCCTGCACGACAAGAAGGGATACGTGAGCCAGTGTCTTCTGCAAAGCGCTTTAAGGCATCTCCCAAGGCCCCAGTTGAGGGCAAACGGTGTGATTTTTTGTTGTGATTATCTTAGAAAGCTGAAGTTCTACATCCAAGCTCCTCAGGTCTCAGCCTTGACCCCCTGCATAACTGAACTCAAACTGTACTCGGGGTTACCCAGAAGCAATTCCACTTTGCTGGGCAGAAACCACTAAAACCAATCTAGAAAAAAAAAAAGGCTGGAAGAAATCCTTGTCCAGCTGTTCCCGCATGGAACCCGGAGCCTTAACTTCCACGTAAACGTAGATACATGGTCATTAAAGAGCAGAATAGACCACATCTGAAATCAGTGGCCTTTCTGTGATTCAGTTCTTGGGGACACATTTAGTGCCCACGTTTACTTCCCAGATTAGCACCCTTTTTAAAGCCTGGAGACATTGAAAACAAGGTATTTTGGTGGGTGAAACAACTCTAGATTTGGCAAAAAAACCTCAACACATTTTTCCTAGATGTAGGTTGAAAACCCTGTCTCAGATCTGCCCTTCTGTGCTCACCCAGGGATGAGAAGAACAAAAAATGGGGTTGGTGGGCACGTCTATCCATACTGCACTCACCAGAGCGCTTGTAGGGGGACTGAAGGGAGTTTAGAGGTGAATAAAAACGTAGAATCAAAAAAAAAACAAACCAAGATACCAGATGCACAACACACCAAAGCAGCCAAACTTGGCTGTACCCGCGTTGTTAGACCTTTCTCTAAACACCCTGAAGTTGCCCCTGTCTCCGCGGCCAGCCAGAGAGTCCTGCGGCCAGGGGAAGGTGTCCTGTGTGGTGGGACCTGTCCCCTCCAGGTCATTGCTGGTGTCTACAGAAACAGCAGTGCTGCTGGTGGCCCCAGCACCATTTCCATCCACAACCACGGGACCAAGTCAAAGGCCACCTTGTAGTCCAACCCCACCACACTTGAAAATATTTTAAATGAAAACCAGAGCCTGGGATTTCCAGTCCTCTGGTTTCTGAAGGCCTTTTTTTTTTTTGACCATTTTAGTTGTTATATTCAAATTTTCAGTTATCAAAACTCATCCTAGTTGATGCTATAGCTATCCAGACAATCACAGATTTTTTTCTGGAGAACAGAGTCCTGCTCGTGATTCCTGAAAATGCCCCTTTGACTGGTTTTTCAAAGTCGTCACGTTTCTTTCTCAACGTCGCATGCAATTTATTTTTTCCAAATATAAGAGTCATGTCTTTGTTTTCTACCCACCATAAGTTGCCAGGCTCCTCCAACGAACACCCTCACTAATCCTAATAAACTGCATTGCTCTGAAAAGGCTTTAGGAAGCAATAAGAGGCAGACACCCTTAAGATGAGTACGTGGCTGCTGAGTGTGTGTCCCCATAGCATGGGGGACCCCTAAGAAGCATCACAACCAACACTTCCCCAAGTGGTGGCATCTTTGGGTGCCACCGAACGCCAGAACCGAGAGACCATCAAACCCCTTTTTGCATTTCAAATTTACAACTGAAAAAAAAATAAAATAATAAAAATCACCGGACCGGTTTTGACATTTCCCTCCTGGTTCCTCACGGACCTTCACTTCTCCAGCTGCAAAAGGGGAACCGAAGCCACCTGACATAACAGAGGGGGTGTGAAAAAGAATTAATGTTCGCGATGTGCCAGACGCTAACTGAGAAAATCCAAAATCTGCCAGGATGAAATGTAATCTCATTTTAGGAAATGTTGAAATCATTTCTGCAGAAGGTTAAAAAAATAATAATCAGGCTGAGTCAGATACACAGCATGGAAAATTTCAGCCCAAATGTTTATAGTTTAGCAATTGAAAGCAAGGCCTTATAATGCCGTGTTGGGTAAACTTAACTAATCTGCAAAAATTCCAGTTCTCCTTAGAATAACAGTAACAGAATCAAAGCTGTACGGATTAAAAGCAAATGCCACAGCAATATTCGTATGGAGACAAGTGCTATCGTAGCATTAAAAATAATATTAAAATTTGGCATGTATATGGAGTAACCAAGGAACTCGGGATGTTTTCCAGACAGCAATTCACCATATCTCACACTACTCCTGCAAAATCTATAGCGTGTGCTCTTCAGAGAGATAACTAGGAGGACACATCGAGCACAGAGAGGGTGAAGGACTTGCCGAGAGCCCACCGCGGATGGGCCACCGAGATGGGCTACCAGGTGCCCCGGGCACAAGCCCTGCCTGCAGCACTCCAACGATGAGAGAACCCCAACGCTAAGAGGGGAAAATCATGGCTTGGAGGTTTTTTAAAAAGGAAAAGGGAAGAAAGCAAAGGGGAAAATATTTCTTTTGCGATACAAGTACCAGTCTCTGGCAAAGGCAGCGCCAGCCCTCCCGAAAACAGGGCACAGGATGGTGTCAGAGCAGGGCAGGATCACTCCAAAGTGGAGAACCAGGAGGGGAGTAAGAGCAAGTCATTGGATCTGCTCTTCATTTTGTGTTTAGCAATAGCAAGAGAAAATAAACACAAGCAAAGATCTTGTCGCCACATACTAGATCACCCGCTAGCTCCTACGGCTATTGAGAGATCTACATTCAGGGACCTTAGAGCCTTCTACAGAGGCACAAAGCAGCATCAGGAATAAAGTACTGGCTTCTAGTGAGGAGCATAGGAACTTTTTCAGTAAGAAATATAAAATCACTACTGCGAACACCAGAAATATTATGTTTCTGGAAGGAGGAGGGGAAGAGGCACAAACTCTCCGTGCAACAGAATAAGGGAAGCGCTTTTGATCTTTTCTATTCTCATTTTTCCTACCTTCCAACAAACTGGCTTAAATCAGCTTTGCAAACCTCCGGGAAAGTTTTCTCCCGCACTGAGCCTGTCCCCACCCTCCGCTGTGACCGCTGGACGGCGGCCGGTGGCCAAAAGCTTCTCACAACGCCCCACCTTGTGCGGCACGCCGGCTTAGAGCACTTTGAAGCAACATAAACCTAAATATTCCTGGTAGGCAAAGCGGGAAGAGGAACTGAATTCTAATGAACCAGCAGCTGTCACAATATGACCACAGTAACCAAATCAAAATATCAACCACCAACCCAGATGAGATTCAAAGGTCACCAAATAAGCCAGCAGCTTTCTTCAGCAGCGCCTGCAACCTCCGTCTAATCCTGGCAGTGAAACGCTCCATCGAGCTCCAGGGGGTTTGGGAGGAAGTTAGTGTATGTTGGGAAGTGATTTAATGTACCAGCAAGGTATCCCGAGCAGCAGGATGAGAACCATTCCCATAGAGCACACCTGGAAAGGGGAGAGGTGATGGGAAGCGACACCCCGACGTGCCACGGCCATCGCAGCCTGGAAGACATTCAATACCCGCCTGGACACGTTCCTGTGGGACCTGCTCTGGACTGGATGATCTCCAGAGGTCCCTTCCAACTCCATGGGATTCTGTGATTCTCCATTCCTCCCCACGGGGCTCGCTCCAGCACCTAAGCACAGGCTCCCTGCTAGACAGCGGCCACATAAAAATGGATTTTAAAAAGCAAGCACCTGGAAACTAAAACACAATTAAAGCCCTCATTTAAGCACAGCCTGGCTGCAAACATCTGTGGCTCACAGGTAGGGGGTCAGCAATACCTATCCCCAGTAACAACAGAGTCTTTCTTGCCTGGAAAGCCACCTCAAATCAGGAGCAAATGCATTCAAGTCAATGGTAACGCACTAGTATAAAACCAGTTCAAGGTGGGTGACTGTCAAGCTCCTTACCAGTTGCCAAGAGGAGGAGAAGCACTGAAAAAAAGGATATTTTTTTTTGACACCAGAGTTTATGGGGACCTTTCCTTGGGGGAGTTCAAAGACCCACCAGGAAAAGAGAAAATGATAAAGGACATTTTGGAGCCAGGAGCAGGCAGTTCATGCAGCCTCTGGCCAAGGAATGAGCACTCCGCATTGTTCATAACCTCAATATTTAGGTTTCTCCTAAAAATCACAAATAGAGAGGTGACCAGCGCAAACTGACAGAGTCTCTGTAGGGCAATGCCTCCACCGGGGCAGTGTCAGTAGAAACATCAGGATTTCCAGAGCTCCTAATCACAGTATGACATGGTTTAATTCTTTACCTCGGTGCCTCCTAACCTGTTTGTATAAAACAACTATTTTTTTAAACCAAGTGGAACCAGTATTTTCGCTAAGGTTGGCAAAAAGGGAGCCAGGAATGAGATTTTTTTTCTGTAACCCAAGGGCAGGCAGAAGAGAGAAGGACTTTCAAGTTCTAAAGACTCTTAACTGGAAGTCCAACCCAAAAGCCCGGCGCAGCCCAGTGGGTTCCACAGCAGCGTGTGGCCATTTGGGAAGTGGCTCCGCGCACCACCTAAGCCCCGTGGCGTGAGTTAAGAAGGGAGTGTTGAAATTTCCCTGCTTTTTTTGGCTTATATTAGACCCTTTAAAACTGTTGTAACCATGTTTGGTACGTGAATACATACAAACGACTACAAGCTCCAACATTGTCCCATATGTTAAACAACTCACAAATATTTCCCAATATTAAAAGACAAGGCATATTTTAGGGACGTATATTAGAGCTGAAGAATGATATATCGCAGTTACAGCTCCATGTTTTTTTTGGCTCGCGTTCAACCCTTTAAAGCAAAGCATTTGGTTAGTTCATTGACAACTGCAGAAGAAGGGTGTGATCTTGGCCGAGCATAAGCATTACTAATATTTTTACATCATATATTTACTTTAACCAAACTCATTTATCAACCGTAATTAAAGAAAGTAGCTATCATTCACTTACAAATAATTATAGCCTCTCTTCATACCGCTCTGGCGTTTGCTGCTAAGCTAAATGATTATTCAGGGGTGTCAAAACTTTCTATCACGGGGTGTGGGGTGGAAGGAGGGTCCCTGCCAAACGCCCCGGGCAAAATCTCACTCCTCTAAAGCCGACTGGGCTGCAGCTCCCCTCGCCTGAAACCCAGGAGCTCGCAGGTCCCAGCAGGCAGCGAGCCAGCCCGCTCCGACACAAACAAGGCCTTCAGTGTCCCTCACCAGTTATTTAGCTCTTCCCTGTCGCAAACGTATATTTATCGTATTTTCAGAAATCCTCCCCTACTTTAAAAGTTCGGCCCCGATTTTCCCTGCCGACCCGTCGCTTCTTTGAAAAGGAAAGGCTGAGCCTTCGGAAACCACCATTTACCTCTTTCAGCAAATATTGCAGTTACCGCATCAAAAACTCCTAGCCCTCTCACAGCAAGAAAACACAGTTCTGTTCAGTAAACACCGTTGGGGGACATTTTTCAAACTGCAGGACAGCTTAAAGCAAAAAAAAGATAAAAATCCCTGTTCCCACCCTTATACCGAGTACAATCAACCCCCAAAACGAGGAGGAGGGATTTAAACCCTCAGAATTTTCTTTCGGGTTCACTTATTCCACTTTTAACACCACGGTCAAAGTTAAGAAGTTTGATTTCTTACTTTGTATTCTGGAATTGACAAAGGGAGGAGAGAGATTGTCATGCGACCCAAGGTCTCTGCTCGCCATATGATCATAGTGAGTCCCATCTCCATAGTTCTGTTAACAAATTGGGAAAAAAAATAAATACAATTTTACAAGTTTAAACAGCGCTTCTCAAAATCTACAGGTTCCATATTTCCCTTCAAAGTTCTAAGCCAGCTCTAAGAAATATTGTTCCCTTTATTGGTTTCCCCTATTGATTCTGCTGGAAGTGATGTGTTCCAGAACATTCTTAAAGCTGTTTCAAATTTTTATTTCATTAGTAATTGACTTCGCTTTGCTGTGAGGATAATCCTGAATGGGTGAGCGAGATGAGGTTCCTGGAATTTGGTGCCAGGCAATTCAGCATAAAGCCCTCTCTTGGCATCCAAGTCTTCTCACCCATAACATGTGAGAAGAGCAAAGAAATACTGCTTTTAAAAATAAATTTAAACAGCAAAATGTTATGGAGAAGTTTGTCATCCTAATCACCTCATTGCTATACACATGTACTAGACTATAAAAAAACCAGATTTTTTTCTTCCACAGTGGGTGTGGAAAGTTAATTCTTACTGAAAAGCCAACCCTGCTGCCCTGCACTGCCTTGTTACCCCTCAGCACCTCTCTGGGCATCAGCAGCACCAGGCGCTACCCAGAGTCAAGGATGTATAGAATCCTCGCCAGGATCGGAGCCCTAATTCTTTAAACACTCTTGGTGTAGCCTCCTGCTTTGGGTCACTCCATTAGCCAAAATCTTCAATTTAACTACAAATATTGGCCAAGTGCAGCAGTCGTGCACTGGTTTGTTTCTTTGGTTCAGAACTCGGGAGAAACCCTTTCTCCCAAGGTGGAAATACCATCATCTTTTTACAAAGAGGGAAAGAGAGAGGGGTCAGGGCGGCTGCAGAATAACACGGCAAGTTAATGCACAGCCTTGATTCAAACCCCAGAATTCTTCCCAGGCTCGTGCTCTTTCCTTTATCTCTCAAAACTTAATTGTACGCTCACATTCAAGTTTTTGCATGCATAAATAATTGTGTGTGCAAATTTCGAATTTACTTTTCAAAACATTTTTCCCTCGGAAGCAATACAAGTGTCAAGGAAAAAAAAGAGGGATAAAAATAAAACTGACAGATGTGAGCAGTAATGACGTAATGGATGCTAAGCAGGATGGAATAAGAAAAGGTGTCGGGCTTCCCTCCCTCGGCGGCAGGGCCAGGGTCCCCCCCCATCATGCCATAAATGGGGGGACCCCCCCAGGCTGCCAACAGCCACCAAAAAACCCTCCGCTGGCCCAAGGTCCGCCGAGGGCAGGACCTGCCCCGAGGGGAAAGGACAGACCCGGGATGAACAGACACTGAAGGGCAAGGAGCTTCCGGCAGCGCCGCTCGCAAGCCCTGATCCTTCAACGTTAATTAGAAAACAATTAAAAAGCAATTTAAACAAACTGTTTAAATAAGGGCATAAGTAAGAGCGAAGCCACTTTTTGCCCAGCCTAAGTGTACTTCACGTATTTGCAGGGAGTAAACAGAAACAATCAGCTCTTCGCTGCAGCCCCGAGGACGGGAGAAGCAGGGATGCTCCGGCTGGGGAGGGGGGACATCGGCAGGACTGTCCCCAGCATCACACCGCACAGCTGCTCTGCTGGAAATAGCTTTTCTTCCCCACCGAAGTAACCGGCATCCCCATCCTGAGGTGGCTAAAGGATGGGGATGTCTGTCCCCAGCCACAGTCGCCGGGACTGCCACCAGCTGTATCACAAATCTCAGCCAACACCGAGTCTCGCCGTGCCAGAGCATGGCTCGGTGTCTGCCTTCCCCGGAGGGGGGGTCCCACACGTAGGAGGGGACCACGTGAGATGGCCGTGACATGCTCAGCTGTGTCTGGAGAGGTGGGCAAGTGGCTGGCAGCCGGGCCACCTCCCTGGAGCTCGGATGGTGCCAAAACACCCAGGGCATCCCCTGCCCAAGGAGAAGGGTTGGAAACCCCCTGACCAGAGGCACGGAGGGGCCGAGGTTTGCTGCGGGGGACAGCCCTGACATGGGGGGACAGACCTGGTGGCCCCTCTCCAGCTCTGCTGCCCTGAGCTCAGGCCCTGGGGTGGCCGTGGAGTGGCCGGCAAGCCCCGGCATGGGGACAAGTGCCACCCATGGCGGGGGCACCGTCCCCCTCCTCAGGTTTGGTGACACCCACATCCCTAAAAATCCAGCTATAGAAAATGAAATGCTCGGCAACAGCATCCATTCCAGCTGCACTCTCGGCGGTAGCTGATATGGCCTCACAAGGAAAAAATAGTTAATTAATATTCTCGCTACCTGTTAGAAGTAGCGGAGCAGGTGCCAAATTCAATCACAGGATCAGGTTTGAATGTTCAAAAAGAAAAAAAAAAAAAAGCAATTTTCAAGAGAAGACAGGCTACGGCCAACTTTGCATGCCCATTTTTCCACGTAATCAGGTGTAAAACTCATATTTAAGATTGTAAATTTACATATGCAGTAAGTCTGGTTTGGGGAAAAAGATTAGATATACTTACCCTGGATGGACTAGGATGTCCTGTATTCCCCCAGGACCCTGAGCTAGTTCTGTCTTCTACATCTAGGGACAAAAAAGTTCTTTAGGCTTTATTGCAATAATTCTTTCCTTTTGTATAGGCACTTTTAAATTAATGTTTCAAATTAATCTCCTGTTGCCTTTAATTAAGAATCAGGCACAGGGCTACTCCGATGGTAGTGGCTTCTGACCCACTGCTTAAATTAACTCATTTAAATTCACAGCAGAAATGAACCGGACCCTCAGGAACCTGAGGTTTGAACATAAAAATTACTTCAGTGGCTCAGTGTTTCCCGACACTTTAAAAAGTGACTGCGCTGTACCCGTTAAAAGCCTATCAATTAATTAAAAAAAAAAAAAAGCAGAAAAATAGGTATTGGCAAACAGTAAAAAGAAAACAGGATAAACCAGACGAAAGCTAGAAGTTTAATTAAGGCGTGTTTGGGGTCGAGGTACTTCTATTCACACACATGTAGGTATCTCAAGAAGAGAAAAGCCCGTTCCCAAAGGCAGAGCGGGTATTTTTGTCCTTTCCTCTATGGTTTGATATCCCCTCCGTTTGAGAGGGTATCTCCAGGAATATCACGTCCCATTGCACATGTGGGAGGATGTGGGGAAACCTGCCGTTCGGGGTACGGACCATGGAAGCAGGACTCCTACAAGTTCCTCCTCACTTTGCCAAAAAGACAGAAAACAGCAGGCTGAGACATTCCTTAGCCTTTGCAGGTGACACCAAGCTGTGTGGGGCGGTGACATGCCTAAGGGACAGGATGCTACCCTGAGGGACCTGGACAGGCTGGAGAAGTGGGCTGATGTGAACCTCATGGGGTTCTACAAAGGCAAGTGCAGAGTCCTGTCCCTGGGTGGGGGCAACTCCTGGTGTCCATCAAGACTGGGGACGAAGGGATGGAGAGCAGCCCTCCCAAAAAGGACTTGGGGGCACTGGGGGTGAAAAGCTGGCCACCGGCCGGCAACATCCACCCACAGCCTGGGAAGCCCCCCACATCCCAGGCTGCATCCCCAGCAGGGCGAGGGAGGGGATTCTGCCCCTCTACTACTACATTTTCCTTGACAAAAATCAGGTCATAGACACATTTTGCCTAGGAATGCTCTCCACGTTTCACAATTCCCAGTATTTCTTCTCCGACGCAACTATTTCTATTTTCCACTTTCCCCAAGTCTTTCCCAGTATTGTCAATTAACCCAGTTTATTGGTATTAAAACTTCCCCATAATATCAAATGTTCTTTCAAATGTGGAGCCCAACAAAAAGACCCAAACAGTCACTTCTTCCAGAGACACCCCGATCTATCTTTCTTGGGTACAGTGATGTGCACCTCCGGGCTGGCCACGCTACTTCGGAGGTTGCCCCAAAGCCCAGGAGAAGTCCCCAGCTCAACTCCAGAGGTTCCCATCGACACAGAAAGCAGATGATCATAGAATCATAGAATGGTTAGAGTTGGAATGGACCTTAAAGATCATCCAGTTCCAACCCCCTGCCATGGGCAGGGACACCTCCCACTAGAACAGGTTGCTCAAAGATGCTCCACAGCACACGCAGGTACCCCGAGATAGGCTTGTGGAACCGCTGCCATCACACAACCTTGACTAAACCAAGCTGGGAGGCTCCTGAGACTTTCCACTTGGCTAAAAACTTAATGGCTAAACACAACACGGGTTCAGCGAGTCACTTGCCCACAGGTTTCATGGAAGCCTGTGAATAACTCCACCCAAATCAGAGTTCACTCTCATGTTAATTCAAGTAAATGAGATCACTCATGCTTAACGTTAAGCACATCCTTTAGCCCGTTGATGGCCCGGACCATACTGCTTAAATCCATTACTTTTTTTTTTACTTACAGTATGTTAAATACGAGGAAATGTGATTGACATTGATCTAGAACAGTATTATTGCACATTTCAGTGCTATTTTCCAACTCACTCCTGTGTACCCACTAGCATCCTAATGAAATAATAATATCGCTTGCCTTTTGCCACGCACAAACAGTAGCTTTAATCTAATTGGAAAAAATAAGTCTTTGGTCTTTGCTGGCTAGAGAAACTTTCTCCGGGCGCTGCCAAAGGCTACGCGCACGAGCAGCTCCCATCCCACCCGTGCGTTGGTTCACCCGGACTTCAAGGATCAGTGGGAACTTCTCCGGGCTGAGAACCGGACACGGTTTAGCACTTTAAAATACGGTTGCCGTGACCAAATCTGGTTGATTTCCAAGATTAAAAAACACCACAAAACCCCCCACACATTTGTACAGTTTAATACTTTCCCCCAATTACAATTCCTATTATGTCTGTAACAGATGAACGTGTTAATAGCACAAGACACTCTTAGGTAAATATTTAATTAAGCTCCAGAAAAAGAAAGAAAATGTGTATCATTTACCTGACAGATCAGATCAACCATTCTATTAGGTTAATTAGGCATATTTTTAAAAATCATTTGTGTTATGTAACAGGCAATTAACTCTGTAGAGCCCCGATCCGTTGCCTGCTAAAAACCAGTGGATATTATCCCATTGACTCCCACAGGCATCGTCCCAACTTCAAGCGGAGCTTCCCAAATCCATGAACGAGCAGAACAGCTCAACCCTCGGGGGCAGCACCTGGGGGACCCGGTGACAGCTCCAAGCCACCTCCAGAGAGGTGACAAAACCAGCACCTGGGCTTCAACCCTGTTCTGTTGCACCAGCCCAGGGCAAGGGGTGCACTCGGTTGCTGAGCTCTTCCCGTTGGGATCCCACCACTTGGCTCCAGCCAAGAGTCTTCTGTCACCCCTTCAGAGATGCTGGGCCGACAGATGTCATTTAACCTACTCACGGTGCCTCTTTTTCATCAGGTTCTTAAAAAAAATGGGATTTTTTTCAGGCACAGAGGAGGGTCACCATGCTCCCAAAGCTGCCCAGTGCCTTCCAGCAGCACACGGCAGTACTGGCTTCATGGCCAACCACTGGATGGTCTCAATGACGTGAAAGAAACTATTTATGTGCTTACAGTAAAACACATGTTTTTGTGGTGAGCTGAATTCCCCTGGTTGTCCTTTCTGGTATTCTTTGCTGTGTTATCCTTACTTCTCCCCCGGGCCAAGCGTGCCCATGACCAGAGAGCACTGTCAGACGCTTAAAATAACACGGGAACAGCAAGGACCTCAGGGCTGGGGTAATTCCTGGTGTCAGCAACCATCCCAGCCCGAGTCCCTGCGCACACTCAAGACTAACCCAGAAAGCCCCGCCGAGGCAGGGGGACACGCCGCTGAGCAAAGGACGCTCCTGGGCAGGGAGGGGGACAGCTTTGGGGATGCATCAGTGGAGGACAGATGTGATTCTACACACCCAACATACTGTATTGGTTAGAGATTAGGAGACTAACCTCACAGAAAAGTTCTGTAAGATTTGCCTAGACTACAAACTATTTAGACATCTCCATTTTGGTTGAAAACTCCTTGCCCTTTACCTTGCTTTAATCTGAGCCCATGTCACACTCAAGGTCTTCCATCAAAGTGAAAAGTTCTGGACTCTGATCAGAAAACGACAAGCAAATGACAATGGCTCTTGTGCCTTATCTTCAGGGGTCGTGTCTTAGCTTTCGACCAATTTTCTTTGTATTTATACTTAAATGTGCAAACTACACTATATTACTCTGCAAAACATCAATGAGAAGGCTTAATTAAGTAACACTGACAGATAAATCCATTTCTTTCGCAGTAATCAAATCAAAGCAGGTTGACATAACACAGGAACTTAATACAGTTATTCCCTTGTAATTGGAAAAAGGCCCTTTACTTCTCATTAAAGCAATCTTCTGGGTATTGGCATAATAAGAAGGCTCAGGGCTTTAATACTGCCCTATAAAAGCCCCAAGATACAGACCCCTTAAGCAAACATGCCAGATTATCTAATTCCTTGATCATAGTGGAACATGTAGTTATTGTTTTAAACTACTAATTCTTTATCTCAGCTAGAGACAAAAAGGAGGAACTCGGTCTAAAACACGTATCACGGAGCTCTACAAAAATGCAAGCTCTAGCTGGGGAAAAAGATGCTTTTTCAACAGTACCCAGGATCTTCAGCTGGGAAATTCAGAGTTTAGCAAGAAGAAAATTGTTCTTGGACATAAACAGTTATAAAGAGCAAATAATAAAATACTGTTTCATCGCATTGGTGAATTTGCTGGGAAGTATTTTTTCAGCAGAAGCAGAGCCCGTCAAAGCCTTCCTGCTGTTGGTGTGATGGGACCACGCTGTGTCCCACTACCCCACTGTCACCAGTGACCGCCTACAAGCCCTCAGAGAGTCACAGTGTCCCCTGTGGCCCACGAGCAGACTCGGAGTGTCACCAGAGGGGGCTCAGCACCCACCTGAAGGGTTACGCCAGTGGCCTCGAAGGGGTGATGTGACGGGTCCAAGCGGTGGATGGACAGATGGGCCTCTGTCCCTCACACGCCTCTCCTTGTCTCTTCTCATCTTATTTACAAGCATCCTCTTGGTGCGAGCCACGACAGGCAAAAGCCACCAACTTCTAGCCCCCTCCAACCAGCCCACAAATCAACAGCCCCTCTCCCTCGCCCGAAAAGGAAAAAAAAAAAACACCTCACTAATGACTACCTAGTTAATCTAGCCCAGTTTACTAATAATTTAGTATGACAGATATTACAAGAAGGTTTGTAAGCTCCTAAACCTAATTCCAGAAATTTATCATGCACCCTGTAAGTACTGCCACTCAGGTAATTAGGGCGGCGAAACCCTAATGACACCAAAGTCAATGCAAAATTCTCCAGTGACTTATTCTCAGAGCTTGGATTTATCCCAGAGTGCATAAACTTGAACACAGATGTCATTTTCCCCAGAATCTGGCTCCTGTAAATTAACCTCACTTAAATCACCAGCGTTAGGCAATGTGACATTCCAAAAAACAAATCATCACGGACAGATGCGGTCAGTTTCTCAGAATGCGATTCATACACAATTAACAGTGGGGTTTAAATAACAGAACTAAAGCTTCATTCAGCGCCTCAGAAGTTCCAGCTAAAAGCGGTAAAACTGGCGGTTAAATGGAGTCAAAGCATTCTGAGCTTTTTAAGCTAAGAACCTGGGAAAAGGATATTCAACTGAATCCAGAAAAGATGTTCAGATGGTGTTTGGCTGGATTCGACTCCTATCACCTCCATTAATGATCCGGGCCTTCAGAGAGGCCACTGATGCTTAAGGATGCAGGGAGAAGTCTGAAGCACTGATTTTGGGGCCAAAACCTGCACTTAGGCAGCAGAATGAGGTCTGGAAAGTCACCAGTCGAGCAGCCACCAAACCCTAAAAGCATTTTTTGGCAGCCTGCGAAGTTCTGCTTCCTGCCCCAAGGCTCCCTTGACTTCCAAAAGAGGGAGGGGCGCCCTGGGAGCCCCCAGGCAAGGACACGGGGCTCTGAGATCCTCCAGCTCACGCTCCGCCCAGACCCTGTGGTGTTCCTCATCTGCTAAATAGACTCCAAACGTGCCCAGCACACACAGACAGGACCCAGTTCAGCAAAAGCAGGGCAGATACCATCATGGCCCACCACAAATATTGAAGTTGGAGCGCTCCAGCATGCAGGCGATGGCAATTACACCTTCACCACCAGCTGCGCTTTAGAGAAGCATCAGCCTGATCATTAGGTGTCATGAAATGGCTCAGGACCTCAAAGGGATAAAGGTGCTTAGCACACACCTCCCAGCTCCAGAAAAGGGAAGAAGTTCAGAATTAGGTGACCTAAAGGGCAACTTAATGCCTAATACATGTAACTTTAAATTCTTTTTGCAGTAGGCCACTAGCTCTGACACGTGGTGCAACTCCCTCAGGCCAACACCTACTTTATTTTAGGGGGCTGATGCATAAACTGGAGACACCACGTAAAGGCCACTTGGCCTTGGTTGTAATGTCCAGTCCCTTGAACTTTCTTTGGTTAAAGTTTCCTTGAATCCCTTGAGGTGCTCCCAGAGACTTTAGAATTACAAAATAAGTATTTTTTCTGGAAAAACACCCAAGCCCAGAAAAAAAAAAAACCCAAACCAAACTCCTCTTCGCAGGAATAATCCAAACAAATACTTGGGATATCATCCAAGACTGTAGCAATAACACAGGACAATAAACTAGACCATTCTGGAATATAGTTTCGTTTGAACCTCCCACCATCTCCAATAACAAATTTGGGCACACACATAAAAAACCTTAAAATCACAGGCAATTATATTCTCGTGCTTTACTCTGTAAACAGCAACACCGATATCCCAGGCATTTTGCTCAGAGAGATGGAGGGCAAATAAGAAAGGAAGGCTCAAAGCAGCAAAAGTAACTAAGATTGTAAGTGTTTCAAAAAAAAAAAAAAGGTGCCATTTGAAAGACTATACAGATAAAAAAAAAACATGTAAAAAGGAGTATGCACCTGGTGTCAGACACAGGAACAGTCGTCCAGCAACTGAGATAATAGAAGGGAAAAAAGAAGAATAATATATGTGTATATATACATACCCAAACAATTTTTTTTCCTAAATATTCAAATAGTAAAGTGAGCAGAAAGGGCAAATTCAGTTTTCATTGGCTAAAGCTCCTTGCTATGAAACGAGAGGGGTGAAATTCTACTTCTGGGGGAGTTTCCCATTTGATTTCAACTAAGACTAAACCATCGTCCTTGGTATTTGCGTTTCCTTCGTTCAGACTAAACGATATTTCACATTTAGAATGGCACCATTCAGAGAAACGGCACCATCAAAAATCCTGCCATTTAGCACCTGTATCGCTACCTTTGTTAAGTGAGAAAAATCTGGCCTTTTTCGACCAGTTTCAGAACAAGAAATACAGAATTATGTTTCTTTAACTCAGTTCCAGGCCATTTTTATTTTTTTTTTTTTACAGGGTCTGAATAAACTACGTATCAAGCCAAAGATAATACCTGAAGAACAGTCATTTCATGTGCAGAAGTGCAAAATAATATTTATTGCTATAATTATTTGTCTTTGTGGCTCTGAAAGAGAATTGCATTACGATAATTCCAAAATACTGTAACAAACTTGGAAAATATTTGAACATGCAAGAGCATAAAAATGCTTAAATTGATGACTCTTTATTTTTCATGAAAAACCTGAATATATATTTCAGAGAAGCCAAGTGTTGTGTTCCTGAATTTACCTATACAGCAGATGGGATCCATTGTGGAAGACCAGAGCGAAAGGAAAATCTTCCAAATGCTCCTTGGGGAACTCAAAGCCTAATTATTTAAGATGACTTTCCAAAGAAGAAAGGTAATATGCTGTAGTCAAAATTAATGCATTTGCTTAACCTCCCTGAAAGTGCTGTAATGTGTTTGCCTCGGGAAAAGATGCCAAGGAAAATGGTGGTTCCTTCCCAGCACTTGACTCCTGCACACCAAGAGTGGGTGTCTCCTGGCCACCGTGCTCGTGGCAGGCAAGTTCCTTCTGCTTCAGCACAAGGGTGGCTGGTGACACGCACCTCCCCGTCCCTGGAGGGGTTCAAGGCCAGGTTGGAGGGGGCATGGAGCAACCTGGTCTGGTGGGAGGTGTCCCTGCCCAGGGCAGGGGGTGGCACTGGGTGGGCTTTAAGGTCCCTTCCAACCATTCTATGGCTCTATGAAACGTGGCACAGGAGCAGAGAGAAGGGTAACCAAGCGAGCTAAGAGCAGCGGTGGTGACAACTGAGGAGGACAGGAGGGGGAAGCCCACACTTACTGCCGGCAGAAGATGAGAAGGGCTGTTTATATGAAAGGAAAAGCCAGACCCTGTTCTCCTACCACATTAACTCAAAAAAGCTGATGGCGGTTCTGCCGCTGGGCCAGGATAAAATAGTATATTGACCAATGAATGTAATTTGATATGGGATTTAACAGTCAAAATGTCGTCAAATGGGAAGGAAAAGGACCAAGATCTCAACACAAAAGAGACTTTCCATACACACGCCGTGCTACCTCACAATTAGCATTTCTCATTGTATGAATTACAGTTGTGTCAAAAATGAGAAGGGTGGGAAAAATCCTAGACTCTAATTATGATTATCCTACTTAGACAAGTACGATAAACAGATACTTCGGGATTGCTATTTCCTCTTTGTGCTCTGAAGCACCTTACAAACAGTACGTCACAAACTGCTAATACCAATTAAGTTAAACACGCTCGTTTGGGGGATTGAGACCTTTTCCGCTGATTTGTTTTTCAAAAGATTATTTTTTTTTTTCCCCCTCTCAGAGTATTACGTTTTTTTAAGAACTAACTAAGAACGAGCTCAACAAAAAGGTGACAGAATACAGAAGAAGGATTAAAGAGAGTCGGATCAAGGGAAGAGTAAGTTTAACCTAGACATTTAAAGGATTGGCAAATTTAAAATGCATATTCATTGATGTAATCTTTTTTGAAGATTTTGCTCTAAATATCATCAGGACATGATTTAAAAAAAAAAAAAATAAATAGAGAGGGAGGTGATGTGGAAGAAGGGCAGTATGAAGCTTGGAGATGACAGAAGTAGCCAAGGAGTGACTTTGAGAGAGAGGAGCCGGGAGATGGAGTCAGGAAGAAAAGCACAGACCGGGATGGGCTATGGAAACCAGTGAAGAAAACTTAAATATGAGATGGGAAACAATAATGGGATTTGTGAGGAATCGAAGGTGGGTTTAGAAGCAGACAACAGAGGGGAGGGTGACAGACTGCAGGCACGGCACGGGGAGAAGTTGCACCAAGTTTGGGCTTGAAGAAGGGAAGAGGAATAGAGGAGTCCATCCCCCTCCAGCACGAGAAAAATTGCATATAATTATCCTTCCCGTGACAAAGAAAGCACGGATTCAAAATGGGAAAATTCTACTACTTGTTTGATAAACAATTTACTATTGGTTTGCTCAAGGGATTAGATACAAAGCTTTAGGGGTTTGGTTTTTTTCAAAGAAGTAGGACCAGCTGCCAGATAAACGCAATACACTTCAACCCCTGCTCTTAAAGCCACAAATAATTGGAAAATTCATTTGAATCAGCCGGTCATTTTATTTTTTCTGCCTGAATTTCCAAAGTCTATACAAATACCCAGGGACGGTCTGAGGCACCACTTGACAGCCTTTGCTGTAAAACGTCAACAGTGTAAACAAATCTAAACTGTTCCCCATCTTAATATTCATAACAAAGAAAGGCATTGTCCTGCCGGCGGGTGAGGTCATAAAACCTCACATTGTATTTCGGAGAGTTACAAAAGCTATTTTCTAACACACTTATGACATAGACTTGGTGCTTGGAAGGACAGCCGACTTGCACATAGCCAGTCCCTCGGCGTAACTTCAGCATTTAACCAGTCTGTAGCAGATCCACTGGGACCGTAAGCGGATAGTAAGAAAAAGTTCAAGGTTCTAGTTATATTGCACTTTCCAAGTTAACAGGTTTGATTTTGTTCTGGTTTTGGAGAGTTTGTGGGTAGGGAGTGCTGTGGGAGAAAGGTTTCCTGAGAAAAATGGGTCTTTTTTTAGTTTATTTTAACCTAAGAGGAGATAGAGTTTAGCGGGAAAACACCTGTTTCTCAGGACTCTTTCAGTTATAAAATGAATGTGGTTTATAAACTGGGGTTATCTAATTATTCTACTGTATATTCACACGTAGTCTACATTAATGTTGAAGTACTTAATTTTAACTTGAACCCAGTAACATAGAGCCCTCTGATGTTACAATAATTAATCCCACTGCTCCAGGCAAAGCGCACGCGTTCTACACCACAACTTAAAAATACGTAAGGGCAGATTTACTTAGTCTCTCCTTGTAGCAATAGATTATGAAGGTCTTGATATGAAGCAAATGGACATTTCGGTTCCAAACTAATAACCAAAACCAGAAGGCAACCAATGATAGAAATGCTGATTAAAACCTACCCAAGGGCAGGTCACTTAGGATACGACAGCCAACTAGGAGACAACTGTGGACTTCTAGGAGGGCTCATGATGCACCCTCCGTGTTCTCCATCACTAACTTCTACACTGTTTTTATCCTCCCTTTCCCGTCTCCCACTTCTCCCCCAGCAGCACCCCAACACAGCACACGGTCCCTCCAGCTCTCTCCCAGTTCCAGCCCCAGCCCCTCTGGACCACATGGCACCAAGGACCTCAGGCGAGACGGACAAGGGCTTGCATCCGTATCTGCAAACATCTTTGTCATGCAGACCGCTGTCTTCTCTTGCAAATAACAGTCACCTCAACAATTAAACTATAGCTCACCTCCATGCCCTGCCCAACCTGCCCACCAAGCTCCTCTGAAGACCTTCCCAAGGTCTCACTCGGATGCTCATCTCGGCTACGTAGCCCTGAGAAAGGCTAGTGACACCCAGAGTCAAAGGCTACCTTCTTATTTTAACATTTGCTTTGTTCCCTTTCTGGGAGAAATCTGCATTGAGCTTCTAAATAAATAAATTTTCCAACTATTCTTTTTTTTGCATGTGTTTGTGTAATCTAGGAAAACAGGAGCTTTGTAAGAAAGTCTGAACGCAGCTAGAACATTCTGATTTTCTGAGAGACACCACCACATGGTAAGACATCCGACAAACAAAACATGGCTACACGTGGAAGAGAAAACCATTGCTGAAACTCAACTTAGAGACCCAACACCACACGAGTAGTTTCATATTTAACCACCTTCTATGATTTTTTTTTCTTTTTGACACTAAGTTCCTACAAGTGCCACTAGTCAGGAATATAGATTAAGTTGTTTTAATAGTTATTATATACTTATGAATGAGAAATGTTATGCTTTGGATCTGGGAATATTTAGAGAAAATACCATCATACCAGAAAAGCCGCTCAGAAGCTCCAGGTAATGGAGGAGAACACGCAGAAGAAGTCCCAGCTCCAAAGCCCTCCCTCTTCTGCTCCCCCAAAGCCAGGCCTAACGCTACCCTTCGGTGAAGCAGCTCCTCGTGAAGTACGTGGTCCGATATTCTTGTCAGTGATGCAATGTTTAAAATGTTAGATTTAATTTAACTCTTAATTAACAAAAATAATATACGAGGAGTTTGATTTACAAGGAGCGCCCCTCTCACAAATTGCGAAAATAAGCTGAATAATGGTAAGGAATAGCATTTAATAATTTGCTACCCAGTTACACTGCATTAGTAATCTCATTAGGAGTTGGCAGCGATGCTGCAATATATCACAACAATCTGGGGAGGGCACCAGGGCTCCCGCAAGGCAAGGGAAAAGAACAACCAGGTTAATGCTCCGCTCCTATACGTTCAAGAGATTATTTCATGGAATAAGTCAGCCCAATAATTTATAGCATCATGTAGACAACAGCACATTTAGCACACGGTAGGTACTCACGTGAAAAACTGTCTGCCCATTTTTGGAAACGAAAAAAAAAAAAAAAGCTTAAAACTATGTTCTTGAACCTGCTGTAGGCAATTTAACTATGCAATTTTGTATTTGAATATAAACGTAGAAGAGACCCGCTGCCTTCAGTGGCGATCGGGGAAGCAGCGGGAAGATGGGCATTTTCAGAATTAGGTACCATGTTTAGGTGCTGAAATAGCTCATTAAAAACTTAATCCAGGCACCTGCTGTTTAATCCAGGAACTTCTATAAGAACCAGGGTCCTGGCATCTAAGCAAGACTGGATGAAACCTGGCACAGAAGAGCTTGGTCTGGGACAACTGGGAACCAGCAGGGAGACCTGACTCTGCAAACAGACTGATGGTAAAGGCGGTGCAAGAACAGAGCTTTTTCCTACATGTTTTTGAGTGACAAATAATAATAAAACCCCCCACATTCGTATCTGTTTTCACTCGTGTGCAGTTTTGCTTTGACTTAATCTATCCCTAACTAGTAACTGTTACAAGTGACTAGTGGCTTTGAGGTTGTAAACGCAAATAAACGCAACTCATAATTAATGGAAGCAAATCCAGTGGTCTTAATTCCTCTCTTTTCTACCTGCAAAATCTCAAAGTAGAATTTGGCTCTGATGGCTGGAGCCCCTCTGCTGGGAGGACAGGCTGAGAGAGTTGGGGGGGTTCAGCCTGGAGAAGAGAAGGCTCCGGGGAGACCTTAGAGCCCCTTCCAGTCCCTCAAGGGGCTCCAGGAAAGCTGGGAAGGGACTCTGGATCAGGGAGGGGAGCCATGGGATGAGTGGGAAGGGTTTGACCCTGAAAGAGGGGAGATTGAGATGAGATGTGGGGGAGAACTTCTTTGCTGGGAGGGTGGTGAGAGCCTGGCCCAGGTTGCCCCGAGAAGCTGTGGCTGCCCCATCCCTGGAGGGGTTCAAGGCCAGGTTGGAGGGGGCTTGGAGCCACCTGGTCTGGTGGGAGGCGTCTGTGGAACTGGATATTTTTGAAGGTCCCTTCCAACCCAAACCATTTCTGCAGCTTCCCCTCTGCTATGAATCACCCCTCCTGCAGCAGGAGCCCTGTGGGTGACTCAAGGGGTAAAAGGTGGCGGCTTCTTTCATTAGAAAGAAGAAAAAAAATGAATAAATAAATAAAATCAAGCATTAAAAAATGCAAATTTTTTTTTTCCACTTAAGGGCAGGGAATAAGTGCAGCTCCTTGCCTTTGAATGGACAGTTGAGAACGGGGAGCGCATCTGTGGGAGCTGTTTTCTGCATGCACTTCGATAGGATGCTGTTATCTAAACCAGATTTTTATTTTTTTTTCCCCAGACCACACCAGCAGCTGGGGTTTGTACCTCTCTGGCCAGTACATGACTGGTTAATTCCCAATATTTATGTTTCTTGGAAACAGAAAGATTAGCCAGGAATGTGTAACTGGAAAAACTTGAGGTTAAATAAAAAAAAAAAGAAAAAACCTCAACCAAAACACAACCCCCACCAGTTCAGCTCATCCTCCTACTGGCTGCTGCTAAAAGTCACAAATTCTACCCACCACGGGGAACAGGAGATACCGGCCCGATTGCAAACCCCGCACATCCCATGAAAGGGAAATCAAACAGAAACACCAGAAAAATATCTAATGAAATTAAAGGACCTTTTCTACTAAACTTCTAGTCTTTGGATGACAGCGCTTTAATTTAAGGCTGCTTTAGAATGACTTCATCTATATGAAAATGACATTAAAAGCGCCCTAGATGTATTTGCATTTAAAGTGTATTATGACAGCCCTTAGCAAACACTTTCTATTTACTGGACACTTGCTATCGTAAGACAATCCATATGTTTCTGGGCAAAGAATATCAACCCACAAGGGGAGAGAAAAAAAAAAAATGTACCAGAAATCAATTCTACAGAAATTTTAAGTGATCTATTACACTGTAGCGCCAAAGGATTTTTAAAGCAAGGCCAGGGAGTTTGTTATCTTTTCAAGGACACGCTGAGACTTCACCTGGCTTAATCCCCCCAGTTTAAGGCAGCCTTCGGGGATGAAGATAAACCACTGGTAAATGGTTAGTGATGGCAGATGACCGGTGCTTGTGCCACATGAGGCCCTGGTACAGGCATCCAACAACCACCGCCACCCCCAAAGCCTCCTAAAATTCATTTGACATCAGTTGGTTAAAGCTGTACATTTGAACAGGAGATATGTAGTTATCTCAACAAACTGCCTAAGCACGGGTATATTTTCTTTCCACTCTTTCACCCTCAGACTTGAATTCACAAGGAGAGAGACAGGGATGGAGACACCTCTCTCCGATGGCCACCAATGTGCAAGATTTCACACTGAATTTCCAATTCTGTGATTCTCCACAACTCCCACAGCTGGAGAACACGAACCCCACAAACCTATTATTTCTATATGCCTCAGATATTTCAGCGTCCTGGCTCAAAGAGTTCCTCACCACAGCAGATGCAGATATGTATATATATAATCCCGTCTAAAAAAGAACTACTTAAACTTTGGCATTTAGCGAAGTTTCCTGGGGAGCACCCCCAAATGCTGCCTTGCCCTGCTCCCCTGGGGACCTGGCGAGCTGCTGGAGTCCCCAGGGGAACATGGGGGCTCTCCTCCAGAGATCCATCCCACCCTGGAGGGGTCCAAGACCAGGTTGGATGGGGCTTGGAGCAACCAGGTCTGGTGGGAGGTGTCCCTGCGCAGGCAGGGGGTTGGAACTCGATGGTCTTTAAGGTCCTTCCAACCCAAACCATTCTGTGATTCTATGCACCTCCCAAGGTCCTCTGTCTCCACACTCAGAGCACTGCCCTGTGTCTTCTGACACACCAAGAAAGCAGAGAGGACGCGATGAAGGCACACAGGAGCCTCACACTGAGCTTTCCCATGCAGGTAGGACAGCTCGGGTTCCTGAAGAGCCACCTCTGTTCAAAGCTACCAAATAAAGCATTTAACTATTGCAAGAAATGTGCTGGGCATGCCAGGAGACAACGTAGTCACGCTCAACGCTCTTCCCAGATTTGGTATTATTTGTAGTGTTACAATATGATGCATAAATCTCTACTTTTCCCCCCAAAATGACTATTTCCAAACTTTCCACCAAAGGTTTTTAAGCTTCCCTCGCTCTTTGAGGGACTGACTCCTACCCTTCCTCACAGACCTGTTTTGCAGCTGCACCCAGACCCCTTATGAAAAGAGAGAGAGACCCAGTAATATATATTAATTAAATGAGTTTCAAGCACCTGACTTGCAAAAGATTGACCAAAAACATTCCACCATGGGTCAAGAATCATCTTTTATTATCACTCTGACGCAGTAGGTTGGATTTTCCTTGGGATGAACCCCCTCCTTTCTGAAATACCTGCTGGAGTTCAACCAAAAGCTGACGCAGGGGTTAGGTCGTACCACACATTGCTGAACCCAACAAGCTTAACTCATGATTGCTTTAAGTGAAACTTGCTTTCTTCACTTTCTCCCATTTCTTTAGTTTTTACGGTGCATTAAGATCAGCTTATGGGTTCCGTTTCTTTTTTTTTTTTTGCTTTTTACTGCAAGCAGAAGTTGGAGATTTCCTTTTGGTTAAGGGAAAAAAAAAAACACCCAAACAAACGCCAAGAAAATTGCATTGTTTTTTCCCTGGCCAAGTCAAACACCAAATATTGAGTCTCATGGTGCAATGTCGAATTGGCAACACAGCACAGGAGGATCATAACTTAAAAAAAAAAAAAAACCACCCTGTAATTCCCTTCCCACTGTTTATAACGTCTCAGGTCCAGATCGCACTAATAACTGGGCACTTCATGAACAAGAAATTCCATTCCCTATATCCACAAGGCATCAGAGAACACCCCCAGTGAGAATTACATGTTTTGTCTAAAATCTTTCTATACATTATACATAGAAAGAACAAAATGTGGAAACACCCACAGACAAATAAATAAATCTGTTTAAAGGCTTTAAAACTCACTCCCTTGATGCGAGAGTTGTATTTTAAACGTTTCCTGCAACATCCCAACACATCGGCTCAGTTTTAAAGCAGCATTTCCTGGTTCAGCTCACCAGTATGTCTCCCAGTGAAACTGGAACACTTAACCGATGGAAAAGAAAATGCAAGTGCAATCACATGCCCTCTTCAAAAGAAAGAAATATGTATCTATCAACTGAGCAAGCTTTGGGGAGAAGAAAAAGGAAGAGAAGGAGCAAAGGACTACATTTATGGCTTTTTTTGCTCTTTGATATTTATACAAAGAAAAATCTGCTTGTCTTCAATGATGCTGCAAATTACTGACGATGCATTTAGATTTGGGCATTATGTAGCAAAAATCAATGCCGTTTCCTTAGTCCAAGCTGTGTAAAATCCATCACATATTACACCCTTGGAGTTTGCTCAGGTACTTGAGGAGGTGTAAGCAGAAGAGGAAGGGTAACTTTTAAATCTGGTATCGCCACCGTACCATCCCTGTGAGGGAATGTCCCCGCTGCCACGCAATAAGCCTTTCTCCAGGAAATGAGTACAACACCCAGACAGGGGAACAGCACAAACGGGTTATGATGACAACTGAATCGGATGCGGAACGCTTTAAGTGTCTACTAACTAATTCTGCACTGTAATAGGAAAGCTTAAAAAAAAAAAGCAAAGCATGACATCCCCATGAATGCCAAATTAATTCATTATGATCAGTGCTACCACAATGAACACCAAATTAATTCATCACTGTAGAACACACAAAGCGCTACCCACTCCTTCTGACAAAGAAAAGGATGCCTGTCCTCAGAAGATAGAACATCCGCGGCCGCAGGTATGGCTGACCATGGGTACAGCAGCTTGCTCACGCGCAAGGAATCCTCCCTACACCCAGCATCTGTCCGTCCATCCATCCATCCACCCACCCACCCACACCTGGGGCTGGGGTTAAACACAGACCGAGTGCTGCTCGGCCTCCGCCAGCTGAGGAACGGGGCTGCCTTCAACACACGGCACACGCTCTTTTACCCTAAATACAAGGAAACCTTTCTTCAAACCTGATGATTTCATTAAT
The DNA here is from genome assembly GCA_013399435.1 of Arenaria interpres. Lineage (NCBI taxonomy): Eukaryota > Metazoa > Chordata > Aves > Charadriiformes > Scolopacidae > Arenaria > Arenaria interpres. Next base: position 53,185 of record VXAK01014425.1, on the reverse strand, counting down.
TTTCTCAAGGCTTCCTGTTCTCCTTACAGGATAACAATGAATACTAAATTTACCTGCAAAACCTCTTCAGTCTTCAATATCTGCCCCACGTAGCTTCTTGTATCACGGATATCCATACGTGTTTGGCCTTTTCACTGGACTCTTTCGAGGCACCGTAACTCAACCATATTTGATAAAATGGAAGCCTGAGAATTTATTTGTCACTTTTGGAAAACTTCCACTCTTCCAGGCCCAGCTGAGGCGCGACTGCAAAACCTTTAAAGTTTTTGCCAGGGATAACTTACCTAATGGCAGCGTTTGATTTGGAACTGAAAGATCACTGAGCGAGGGGCTCTTGAAGCCGTCCTTCCTCTCCCACCTTCTGAGGCTCTGCCCTTTGCTCAGGCAGCAGCTGCTACTTTTCAGCCTGGCCATATGCTCCTAAGACTCTCTCGCTGTTCCCAAGAAGGCCACAATCTCCTTGCAAGGGAACTCATTAAGAAAATAAATAGATTTAAAAGCCACCGGTAAGGAAAGGATGGAAACAGTTTCAGCATCTCCTCCTCCTCGCCGGACTCCAGGCCTGGGTGCCCCATGAGCATTAGGGAAAGCAGAGGCTCCCACAGGGAAATTTGCCAAAAGGAGAAGTTTCAGTGCATCATTGGAAAGCCTCTGTCTTTAGACCATCATTCAAGGCATCTTTCTAAATTACAAAGGCTTTGGAGAACGCTGCTGAGAATTAAACCTGGGAAAGAGTCCATGGCTTTCCGAAAGGTGTTTGGAGCAAATTCTCTACTTTTTCACCTGATAGGTCATTAAGAAAGAAATCTTCCTTCAAGGCATCCTTTGAAATGAAGTTACAGCATTTAAAACTGCAGAGATCTGAAACTGAGTAAATTATGTCCCTCTGCCAAGCAAGCATATGTTTGACAATGTCTTAATGGAGCATGTTATACCACTCCCATTAAATATTTCTCCCCCATTGTGTACCTTAACACTATTGAGCGAAAAACAACCACAAGCTCAAGAGATGGAGATTTTACTCCCACCACGTCTAGATACGAGTTCCTCCCAGACATCCTGCCTCCCTCTTAGCTATTAAGTTTGTAGGAAGAGTTTTTCTAGTAGAATTTGGACGAAAATTTTCATCCTTCCTCCCCCCTCTCCCTTCTTCCCTTTACAGCGTATTTTGCTAAGCCAGAGAGTGAGGATCCAGCCATCACCCCCAACCCAAATCTGGCTATCTCTAACGGTAGCGATGCCAGCTAAGCTCCTCATCTTAGAAGAACCGACTCAAAAACCAGAGCATTATGTCCTTTAGAGGATCCAAAGATTATTTTCAGAAGTGCTGATAAGAGGCAGACGCCGGTTGAAGAGCCCACTGCAGCGGAACTGTGTGCTAGTTCATTTCAGCACATCCTGTTTACAGCCTGTGCTACTTTCTAAGTCATTCAACCATGACAATTGTTGTCCTTCTGAATATGTTAATTGTGATATTTTTATACAGCTCCAGAACATATTTACAGACCACAGCAGACTTTCAACAACAATGAAACTTGTAAGCAGTAAATATAGGACAATCATCCAAAAACAACCAGCTATCCTTCAACACATCTTGGCATTTGGGACACCATCTCCATTCAAAACATATGTCAGAGAAAGCTCAAACCAAACGAGGTGCTTCTCTCCCTTATGCTTTCGGTTTCGTTGCGATTTAAAGGCTTGCCATATACCTCCGGCGATGCCACACATCCTTCTCCTGCCCAGGGGGGTTGATCTCTGCTCACTCCCCATCCACCTCGCAAAGGGAGCGGGCAGGAACCCACCAGATGGTTTCCATCAGCCCCATGGTTGGGTTGGCCAAGAGCGTGAAGACACGACCCTAGCGGTGGACACCTCTGTGACCCAACCTGGCCAAGAGCTGAAAGGCACCATCTAGTATCCCCCCCTAAATGTTTTACCTTCAGAAAACACAGGGCCCCTCTTCACTGAGGTGTTGGCAGCATTTTAGGGTATTTCTGATTGCGACAAACCCACCCACAGAATTAGAGGCGCAGCGAGAGGCACAATATATTTTAATTATACATGTTTACTTTAGAAGAAAGTAAACAAAGAGAGATCAGTTTAATGAAAAGAGACTAACATAATGGAAGCAGCTGGAAGATATATTTTTTTGTATCCCAATTGCTATTTCTTCCCTTCTTTAAAGTTACTTGTGTCCCCAAATAAAGCAATTTTTTTTATATACGACATAAATCTAAACCTTTTTTCTTTATACACTACGCACAGGTATAAATGCAAGAATCTCAACATTAAAAACTCTGAAGTGTTATAAGTCAGTATATTTTCCCCCACTTAATTTATTCAAGGTTTCTCTTTTAAAAAAAAAATAATCACTATAAATTTTCAGCTCTAGTGGCAAAAGATTTATTGGTCTTTGTACTTCATTAAAGGTTTTTTATAAAGTCATGTTTGTTCTTTTGAGTAGCAAATAAAACTACTGAAAAGGGCAGGTTGGTTTTTAAAAGAGACAGATATGACCTAAAGGGAACACATTTTACTGTAGTGAAATAAACCGAGGAAACAGTTTGCAGATTAAAAACCCCTTAAAAGGAAGCATCATCTTTGGAGGAAAAAAAAAAAAAAAAACGAAAAAATCTTTGCTGAGGAAAACAGCTGGAAACAGGAAGCTTTTGTGCTTTCATCCTGCCTGCTTTGATACCACCGCAGCCCCGTATCATAAAACGGCAAAGAGCCTGATGTCAGCTGCGGCTTATTTCAGCGGCGCAGGACGGGGCAGGGGGGAGACGCTTTGTGGAGTGGAAGCAAAACCCGTCCACAGCCCAACAGAGGAGTCCACACACACGTACGCACACGCACGCACCCAAACGTATAGGTATCATCTTTGAAAAATTCATTGAACAGGGAAAATGAGTGCAGCTTCACCATCTCTTCCAAGCCACGGGGAACGGCACCTCGTGCTCTGCAGTCTCAGCATTGCTACGATATTTTTTTTTGGAGACACGAGTCCCTCAGTGTCACTTCTCCCATGACAGTCGGATGGTGCGTACGTGCCTCTTGGCACCTCAGAACTCCAGCTAAATGCCACCGGGTGTTTTTCCCAACAGGATTCCTTAGAACTCAAAATTGCAAGCTGTCCTTTTGCTGAGTGATGCTACCGGCTTCTCCATCTCAGAATTTCTGAGAGCCACCTTCTCCCCAGCTTTGGGGCCACGGAGAAGCTGCCTCCCTGGTATTCCATCCATGCCTCTTCTCAGACATGCTTTGCAACCCAACTCTTATTCATACACGGCAGGAAAATATGACGCAAAACCTTCCAAATCTACTATAAACTTGGGCAAGGCAGCAGCATTTTCTTACTCTTTCCAGGCAACTAACCAAGCATGTTCTTCTCTCCCATTTTTTTTAATGCTTTCCCTTATGAAAGCGCTTCAATGCTCTGCGTGACGTTCCACAAGAAAACGCGAGGTATATACACAGGGACTGACAACCTTCAATTTGAAACTTTCCATTAATGGAATTAATCATGTTTACACAACTTCCTGCTGTTAAACTTATTTCATATCCTCATATCTTTCATCCAAGCTATTTCCCCTACCAAGAAAAGAACAAAAACTTCCCCAAGGGCACGGGATCGAGTCAATTGTTCGCAGTAAATGCTCTCTCCCGCTGTCTCTCTCTCTCTCTGCCAGCCCATTTCGGATGCTCCGAGCCACAGTCAGCAAAGGTTGCTGCTGCTCCACAGCTACCTGTCATCTTCTGACTCCCAGCCCCGGTTCTTCTGTTCCCAATCAGACCATTGCTGGTCAGAGGTGGCTTTTCCCCCCCAGGCAGCAGCAGCACTGGGACTTGATATACACTAGACCCGTTTCCCAGCTCCACAGCTGGGAAACAACTCACGGACCACAGTCTTGATGCTTTCACTCTGGGTCTTCTGGGGAAACGAGCAGCCAGAGAAGAAATGCCATAATTTCTGAGCCTATAGAGAAAATAGCCCTAAGCCACATGAGGAACAATGTCATCTCCACTTGAATATACAGAAGTTATCCCTATCTTATATCTCCACAGCCTCTAGAGCAGGCCATGCCATCACAATACCAGCAACAGGCAAGGCACCAGTGTTTATATACAGAAGCACAAAATGCTATGGGGTTGGAAGGGACCTCTGGAGATCATCTCCTCCAATTCCCTGCCAAAGCAGGGCCACCCAGAACAGGTCCCACAGGAACATGCCCAGGTGAGGTTGGAATGTCTCCAGAGAAGGAGACTCCACCACCTCCCTGGGCAGCCTTTTCCAGGGCTCTGCCACCCTCACAGGAAAGAAGTTCCTCCTCATCTTGAGATGGAACTTCCAATGTTTGAGTTTGTGCCCATTCCCTCTTGTCCTGTCCCTGGGCACCACTGAACAAAGACTGGCCCCATCCTCCTGACACCCACCCTTCAAGTATTGATCAGATCCCCCCTCAGTCTTCTCTTCTCCAGACTCAAAAGACACAAGTCCCTCAGCCTTTCCTCATCAGAGAGATGCTCCAGGCCCCTCATCATCTTTGTAGCCCTCTGCTGTCCCCTCTCCAGCAGTTCCCTGTCCTTCTGGAACTGGGGAGCCCAGAACTGGACCCAGGACTCCAATGGGGCCTCACCAACCCATACATTACCACCACAAGGTGACACACCAACTTTTTGAAGCTCAAAAGCACTAGGGTCTTGAGTTCTGGTTTTGGTCCACGCATCTGTGGACCAAAGAACCTACAAATGTATATACAGGCCATACAGAAACACCCACAGGGATTAAAGTAAATCCAACTGATAACAAAATAGAACTTTGCATACGTTGCATAACAAGTCTGCTTTATGAGCACTGAGTTTGCAGTATTGTCCCCTAAGAACAAGCAATTATGGAGGTGAAGAAAGGTAATGGCTTTAAAACAACACACTAATCCCAATATTAGTGCCTTGGAAAGGGAAAACTGCCAGGAATTTGGAGTAATGCCCAGTTATCTGTCTTACCTTCAGTAATAAAACTGTACTATAAACATGAGCAAGAGAGTTAGGATACACTTTAACCTTGCTTTTTTTTTATATATTCTTTGTAGCACAAGTGACAATCTACTGGCTTTGAAAAAACCCTGTAGATATTCATCAACATGCCAACATGAAGCCTTTTATTTAGTACATATATTTTAAAAGTCTAGTTTATTTCACTCCCATGAATGACTTTAATTCTTGAATCACTTTAGCTACTGAAATAAAATGAAATACTGCAAGAAAACCCCAAGCAACGTTGGAAATGGCAAGAGCTGACTTACTATTCCAAGATCTAGAATTTCTGTCTGTGATCCATATCTGAGGAGGTTTAATCCCAGTCTATATGACCTAGGGACACCTCTGGCCCTGGTTCCACCGTACCTACCCGCAGAGGGTGGTCCTTCCCTTACCCTCACCCCTCCCTAGGAGGGAGGAGATGCTCTTACCCCAGCTGGTGGCTCTGGGACCAGGTTTGGGAGAAAGAAGTGATGGCCCAGATTTAGTCCAAGGTCTGCCATTACAACACCGGAAAAAGTTTTGGCAAACACCTAGAGATAGCCCCGAAAAAATCACAGACGCAGAGTTTGCACTGCAGTCCTCGAGTGGAAGCGTGTGCATAGATTAAGGATGTCTCTAAGGATGCACAGGACATCTAATTTCTTAGGATTTTACTGCTTCAGCTTTAGTGACACTGGTGCCAGTCTCCTCCCAGTCAGCACAACCAGCGGAATTAGACTGTCAGCCTTCACAATACTGTGTCACTTAACCACTTATTTTAGAGAAAATTTGTCACTAGCTTCCTGTTTTTCATTTCACTAAGTGTCCTCTGTTACAGTTAATCAAACCAAGTAATAAAGTCAATCCCCAAACGCGGGGGACAAGCTTCCTCCTTACTGGTGACCCCACCTGGCAGACAAGGGGCTCTCAGAGCACCACATTCCACAATGTGCTTCTACTTGAACGTATGCAGAGCTCTCTGCGCACAAATCAGGCCCACTGATTAATTAGAACCACTTATTAATCCAGGAGATACCATCGCTGAGGCATTGCAACATCAAAAATGTATTAAAAAAATAATCTATAATGACCAGCTTTAGCTGCCTGTTTTCCTGTAGGCGCCTAAGCCATCATTCAATAGCTGCAAATAGAATTATAGCAGCAGTTTGTTTACAAGCAACATCACAATTGGAACAATAACAGACTAGTAACAAAAACAACAAAAATAAAATATGAGTCAACTTGTTCTTTGCCAGACTGAGGTCTCAAGATGGGCTTGTTCTGCCCCTTGGGAATCCCAGCGCTATAAGCACAATAACAGCAGGACATGCCTCATTTCCTTCAACCGCTCAACATGGCTCTCGCCGAGATGTTTGTAAACTTCCTTCCTCTCCGCATCAGGCTGTCAAACTGTCGTCAGTTCTCGGGCCTAATAACATCCTGTTGGTGCCTGCACGGATCAACTTCTTAAAAATAAAAAGGATGGATGTGCCTTTGTGCAGGAGCCTAATGGTTAAAAGGAACAACCCAGCACCAGACCTGTGGAACTCGCTGCAGCTCATTGCTCTGAGAAGCCCAAAGGGAGCCAAAACCAACAGTGGAGTTGGAATTTCGTGATGGAGAATAAATAAAGCTCCTAAATAAATTGGGTCAGTCACAGAATCACAGAATGACAGGGGTTGGAAGGGACCTCTGGAGATCATCTAGTCCAACCCCCTGCCAAAGCAGGGTCACCCAGAGCAAGTTGCACTGGAACGTGTCCAGGTGGGGTTTGAATGTCTCCAGAGAAGGAGACTCCACCACCTCTCTGGGCAGCCTCTGCCAGGGCTCTGACACCCTCACAGGAAAGAAGTTCCTCCTCATCTTGAGGTGGACCTTCATATAGTCAAGTTTGTGCCCGTTCCCTCTTGTCCTGTCCCTGGGCACCACTGAAAAAAGACTGGCCCCATCCTCCTGACACCCACCCTCCAAGTCTTTATAGGCCTTGATCAGATCCCCCCTCAGTCTTCTCCTCTCCAGACTCAAAAGACACAAGTCCCTCAGCCTTTCCTCACCAGAGAGATGCTCCAGACCCCTCATCATCTTGGTAGCCCTCTGCTGTCCCCTCTCCAGCAGTTCCCTGTCCTTCTGGAACTGGGGAGCC
>VXAK01014425.1:0-45991 GCA_013399435.1 Arenaria interpres | reverse complement strand
GCACAGCCTTCTGGTGTGTCAGCCACCCCTCCCAGTTTTGTGTCATCAGCAAACTTGCTGAGGGTACATTCTGTCCCTTCATCCAGGTCATTGATGAAAATATTGAAGAGGACTGGACCCAGTACTGACCCCTGGGGAACACCACTACTTATGGACCTCCAGCTAGATTCTGTGCCACTAATACAGTCCTAATACAGACTTGGAGAGGAGTTTGTAAGAGGAAAGAATATCGACCAACTGTATCACCCGCTCTGATGCTCAGAAAATGAGCTGGTTTCTCAGCAGCTTCAGGAGCTCAGGATATGCAGAGCCAGAGGAATTCCACTGGGATGGGAAAAGAGGCTCCGGCTCCCCCAAGGCGCTGTTGGGTTTTACAGCTTTGGATGAATCCAGGCTTGGAATACGAGCTTGGAAGGAAGTTCACACACACCATAACGTGAAGCCAAACAAAAGCCATTGTGTGGATAGAAGCATTAACGAGAATTAATATGTTTTAGATTAATTGTTAAAACATTCCGAGACAGAACTTGAAGGATATGGATATTAGGGGGAAAAACACCCAAACAAGCATTTACTGGAAAATTGAATTGATAGGATAAGTTTACCCTTCGATTTGGGGGAATTCTGACCTCTTCACCCTAACCCCCATACCAAACAACAGAAATCACTTCCATTCTCTTCTCTTTGGGAAATTGAGACCGATTCTGATTTTATTTATTGAGGAATTAATCAAGAGTGGCTTCACAAAGAACAATGTGGGCCAACTTGCTCAATCTCTCCGAAAAAACTACATATTTCAGCGTTTACTTGTGAAATTAGGCACCCACAAAAATGTCAGCATCTTTATGCTAAATGACTTGTCTACAACCACATAATAAATAGATGTACACACTGGGATCAGACCTGAGGCATTCCAGCGCTCCCATGCCCAGTTTCAACAGTACATTTGAGATCCTAAATCATAAGGCTCCTGGCATCTCAGTTTCTTCAATGGATGCGAGCGGATGGTAGGAATCGAGGGGTCCCGTTGGACCTGGGTGAAGCTCAGGCACACCAGAGCCCACAAGACCAATGCCTGGTGAGCACCACCAAGGGTGTCGAGACCCCAAAGTAGCAACTGTCATGGGTCCATGCCCAAAAACCATGAGGTGCACTAGTTCAGCAGCCTGGGATGGATGCCGAGGGACCAGATCCTGTAGGATGAGGGTCTCTCCTCCCAGCAGAGACACTGGGGACCACGAGCTCCCATCACCTTCTCCACTGAAAGCCCGCTCCAGCGCAGCGCTGCTCTTCCCTCATTAAACTTTCACATCCAGATGCCACCTCCTCCCTCACTCACCAACACAAACAAAAGCCTTAAAGAACAAACCCCGCTAGTTACCTATTAATCCTGCAGGCATCAAAGAAAAAAAAATGACAGGAAAATTCTTTTGCTGTTTGAATACATTCATACACAACTGGGAGAGGGGAGAAATAACCAGACATTTCGACAGTTTCCAGAGAGCAATGAACGAGTCTGGGGTGTGAAGTTGTGTGTGTTTATATGCATATTCCTCCTGTTTTATAACCCCCCTTCCTCCTCCTGTGTATTATTCGTAATTCTGGGATGAATAAATTTTAATCAGAAGGGTAAGCGCGAGACAAGGAGAGCTGACTTACCGAGGAGAACTGGGGAAACTGGGAAGAAGGGGACCTCGCTAATGGACCGGAGTGTCCCAAGCACCCCAAGGCCCCGGGGGGTACTGGAGCCCCAACCCACAGCATTTATAAGAGCACCCAGACCTTTCAACTTCCATCCAGGTCACCCTGACAAAGCAGGATGCTTTATATGAAAGAGAAAAAAAAGAAAGCAGTACGGACTCCAAATCTAAAGATGCAGGTGTTCTGGGTTTGTGATAGTTCGGGGTTTTGCTTCATTTAAAGAGTTTTGACATTTCTTTTTCTTAAAGTCTATAATTTTTTCCTTAGTATAGGTCTTGCGTAGTTTGTACTGTAAAAAAAATGTTGCCATCGTGCAAAATAAATCAATGATTCAGTAAAAAATAAAGCCCAATATAATCTAACATGAGCAAGTTTTGCAGCATAGAATAGAAACTGCAGCCATTAGTTTGCTGTGGCAACATTTATTTATTTTTTATAGGAAATCTGTATAATGGAAAACACACACAACCTCTTGGAATTTTCCTATAAATATCTAAGTACTCCCAAATCACTGAGCAGAATGCAAATACACTCCTCTTTTACTTCTTTCAGGAAATTCTCAATGACTTCCTGTCATAAAGTCCAATAATCACTGTCTCTTCTCTAACATTTTATAATTGCTTTGCTGCTAATGTGTGTCTCAACTTTCTTTCCAGGATTAAGTAAAGAGTCTTTTCTCCCCATCCATAACCAGTCTCTGCCTTTTAGCGTAATGCTTTGTCAGGAGCCAGAGTTGCAATTGCAAGTTTCCCAGGGGACTTCATGTTATTTTATTTTACCATCATTAAAAGTAAACTTGAGTTTAGCCTCATCTAAGGAGATTTATACAGGTATCGTATTTTCATTATTCATGAAAGTAAATCCATAGATGTGGGTGTAAAAAAAACCAAAACAACAGAGTCCTCTCTCAGCCTTCGTGACTGACTCCTGCGAGCAAAGCGCTCTCCTGCTCAGGAAGAGGAGCCAGCCACGGGTGTCGGATGTGGTGCGTTTTCATAGGAACCCTTCCCGTTCCGTGGGTCCACGCTGGTAGCACCTACCTTCCCCAGAAGTCCTTCTCTCCCTTTGTGCCCGTGTCGCTAACACCTACAATTCCCAGAAATCCCTCCCATAAACCTCTGGCTTCACCCTTCTCCATCTCTTGACCATGTACAATATTCTATTTATTCACATCTGCTTATTACACCCCCTGATTTGCATAGAATATTTAGAAAGGTAGCAGGAGTGTCCCATGATATATGGGGCTATTGTTCATTTAGGTTTCGTATTCTTGGATGGCAGCAGATGTTGTGCAAAGCACTGTTTCTATTATTTTAAATGAAGCAATCGCACATCACTCCCCAATAACTCCTTCCCCAGTTCTCAGCACTGGGCCTCAAAGCTGGACAGTCCTCACTGTACTTTGTAAAATATACTATAAAATTTGCTTCTATTGCCATAAATAAATTACTAACTCCCAGGTATTTTTATGGATGGTGAATTCCAAAGGTTGGTTTTACTGACCTGGAATAAATACGTACCTGTGTGTAAGAGTAATCTATCTACCCCCACTTTACCACCAATACTATTTTCTGCAACCCGCAGGATCCCGAAATCTCGGAGAAGGGGGATTAGAAACGGGGAACCCCAGTGCTAGGCGGGCTTCAGGAACTCCAGGTAAAGCCTTTGCTCAGAAGAGTCAGCCTGTGACAGCTTCCAAAAAACGAGAGCCCTTACTGAGCAGAATTTGCAAGCCAAATTCAATCTCGCACAGATGCCGGGAATTTGTAAACCCTACTCCATGTAGGTTTGATTAAAAAAAAAAAAATTAACTGCTGCCTTCTTTACGCTTATGATATTCCAGACCGACCTACCCCTTAATTTCCCCTGCCAGCTCAATTTACAGATGTTGCATAGACCAGTAGAGAAGGTGATGGATGTTGCATACTCATAAAGTATTTTAAAATCAATTTTTAAAGGTTCAGGTTCCCTCCTGTTCCCTGAGCTGAAGGTGCTGCCGTAATATCCTGAAGTTGCAAAAAAAGGGTCTGTCCAACAGATAAGCTCCAGGGCTGGACTAAACGCCTGCATCCCTCCTGGGAAGGGTCTGTTGCTCCGCACCCTGCCCCGGTGACTGAGCATCACCTCCCAGAAAGCGATGGGCACTCACTGCGCTTCCTGCCCAAGCGATTTGTTCTGCGTGTTGGCTTGGGGATTAGGCCCGAAGAAACAGCATTTATACCCTTGGGTAGGCCTACTGGGATGGGTGTAAATGTCTACTTGTTAATACATATTTGTGTTTTTCGTGTGCAAAATGCAGTTTGCAGTGACCTTCACTCTTCCCTCAAATGCCTTCAAGAGCATGGGGCTGGGAAGTACACGGTTGATGCTAGACACCAGGTCGAATACTCACTGAATAAGATAGAAATTAGCTGATCTATGCCCTTACTAATGGACTTCCTGTACGTATCTTCCCAATTAATACATTTATACATTTTGCAGATACGCTGGCACAGGTATGCAAATGGCAATGCCACATACAGCACCAAACTCTGCTCTTCTGCCAGACACGGCAGGCCACAGTCTGTGGCTAACATCTTCCATAGCCCATTAGAATTTAAAAAAACCACGCCAAAAAACCCAAACAAAATACTTTTGGCCATTCTTGAAAACAAGTCCAGGGAAAAAGCACGTTGTTTTGGTCACATGGAAATTTCTGGCAATCACTATGGATTGGGCAAAGACCTGACACCTGACTGTAAGGGGGTCTCTGAGTCAGGGCTTTACGTAAAGTCTGACGCACAGGGTTTGCCACGTGCACGTATAAACAAGTATAGGAGTTACATACTCCCCTATACAAAATGGAATTAAATTTGGTGTACGCCAGTGCTGCAGTGCGAGCACACAGGCAAGGATTCACCTGTACCACCCACAAACCGCTTCCAGGAGCTCCTCTTCCCTGTTAATTGCCCATGTAAAATAATTGGGTAACGAGTCTGGGCACGCTACTTACATTGGCAGATCATTACAGATTTCTCCAGCTAGTCTAATAAAGTACTTCTCAAACGGAGACAGTTTTTGCAAATTGATCAGAGTACAAATATAGCTCCTCTTGGCCTTCCCTAGCTTTCCTTACAGTTAACTAATTAGGGAGCCTATCCCCTAAAGAAGAACTCTTCCCAGTCATCCTCTGATCCTGCGCTAAAAACATATTTGCAATAATAGCTCCTTTCATTCAGAATTAACAGAGTTACTGCTGGAATTACAGGAACTACATCAGAGCGGTTTCCGTGCTGGAGAGATGATGTCACTTGCTGGCGCGTGACTTCAGCATGGGAAGAGACAGAAAGAAATGCTATTACAAAATAAATCTGCAATAAAACTAAAGAAAAACATCTGTATATTTTTTTCCATTTTTCCCCCCTCTATAAAATGAAGAAAAAGAAAGTAAAAACAAAGAAAAGGTGAAGACGGCTGCAACGCTCCCGCGCTTTCCCAGGCAGAGGCTCGGCAGGAGGAGCAGTCCAAGGCAGCAGAGGTATTTAACGCTGCCAGAGTCAAACCAGTAATAAATATTTATAGTGGTTATCAAATGGAGAGCTCTGCTGCCGACTCATTGTATGACTTTAGGCAAGTGACCAAACCTCCCCTTATCTGCCCGCCGGCGCGCCGCGAGGGAGCCGGCCGAGCCACGCGCCTGGAGCCCAGCCCTGGGACGCGGTGACACCGGCCGTGCCACGAGGTGGAACCGGGCTTTAGAGGAGCCACTTCAAGCAGCGCCACAAAGCAGCACCTCTCCTACACCTAAGAGGATTAGGCTATTTTCCTCTCCTTGGTTGCCCGACCAAACGAAGGTGAATTAACGAGCTGGTGTCAGCGTCACCCTTTGGCTGAAGCGCTCGTTCGTTGGGAAGCGGAGTTTGCGCCCCGCAGAACGAGGAGGACATTCCTGAAGCCAAACTCCTCCACGGAGAAACTTGTTTTCCATTTTCTCAAATCCAGGTATTCTAAAGCTTGACCTCAATGTAGTCTTTTAAGCTTGCTCCAGAGACTTAGATATGGTTTATGGGTTGCCACTTGACTAGCTAAATCAACTCTTTAATAATCTCCTCTCCGCAGTTCTTTCCCTGTTAGAATTTATACTGACTACAGGTTTCAATGCTTGAAACGTGTTTTACAGAGAATAAACACCATGAGGGCTTTTTATTCCCTTCTAATGCAATCCTCCTGTCACAGCTCCTTCCCAGTGCATTGGGGACGGCGAGGATGAGGAGAATGAACCAAATTTAATTTTCCAGCAAGGGACCTGCAATTTCTATTCTCCGGCCAGTATTTCCTTCAAACAGAGGAAAATTACACTTGGTTTCCAAAAAACCAAACGACGCATCAAATTCATCATTCCAAAAGGAATGCCGTGACAAACTCCCGGAGCTGCAGGGAAGCTGAGGGGGGGGTGGCGAGCTGATTTTGGGTTAGTTGGCCCCTTCCCTCCCTGTGCAACCACCCACGGCCATCGCTCGCTGCGCCCCAGTGACAGCTTGCTTTCTATTCTACAAAATGGACAAATAACAAGGTAAAAAATAAAATAAAGAAAGAAAAAGGCGGGTAGAAAGAGAAACATCTTGCCTCAGCCCCGCAGCGCTTCACAACCATTTGGCTGAATCTCTAAGAGCTGTATAAACCATAAAAATTTTAGGACCTCGGAAGAGGGGGGAAAAAAAAAAAAAGAATAGAAAATCGTAATTGGTTATTTTTACCGACATTAGGAGTAACTGTCAACACCCCGCAATGCAAAGGACCCCGAGCCGCAGCCTTCCTGCCTCCCCGGCCAGAAGGAGCGACACCGGAATTGCCGTATGCTGGAGGAGCCCTTCCATCTCCTGCAAAATCCCACCTCCCCAGCCCAAAACGCGCTTTTGAGCTGCAACGTCTTCCGCAGACTTTTCAGTGGCACAAACATGACTCTTGGACAAGCTTTAGAATTACCGGCTGAGCCAGATGATTTACGAGCGCGTATAAAAACGATGATGCATTTTTATGCTATGATAACACAAATGTTCTTCTTAAACAGCCAAATTAATTTCCGAAAGCAAATTCAGCGGAGTGAAAGGTAAAACACCTGAGCACGGACCGGCTGGCAACCGCTTGCTTTGTCACATTAAGTTTTCCCATTTTCAAAAGGGTTGTTTTTGTCTCTTCTGGCTGCTCTGTAAAAGCAAGGATCACGGGGAAGCTGTGAAAATAAATACGGAAAACCCATCGCGAGCGTAGAAAATAAACCCATTTGATAGACACAATTCATCTTCCCCTGACCTTCGTCCTTTATGATTTTATAGGAAACCAATAATAAGAATTGGCAAAAATTTCTTGAGGCAGCCCCAGGTTTCGTGCTCGCAGTGGGAAGTTTATAGCCCGTAGTCTGTTCCAATGGATGTGCGGAACATTAACGTATCTAAATAGGCTCTTTCACAAATAAAAGTGAAAGTCGCTATAAAACCACGGCGGCGGTGCTTTGCGCCGCCTTTTCACCACTGGGTCAGAAAAAGCAGTTAGTGCTCAGCGCTACAGTCTGCCTGCCATCAAAAAGCATCCTTCCCCAAGACGCTTTTTCACTTAAATTTCAACAGAGAAGGAACACCCCACAGAAGAAATAAGCAAGAAAAAAAGGGGAGCATGAAATAAGCATTTCTTACTACCCACACACTTAGGACTGCTTTTACTGGGACCACTGGGAGAAAACTCCCCAGGTCAGAATTTTTAAGATACCAGACAAAAGATACAGGTTGATTTATTTATTTTTAATAATCATTTCATTTCCCATTTGGGAAAAACTGCATATTTCATTTAACTTCCACAAGTTCTACAACTACCTGTGCATTGAAATATATGGAATTGACTTTGCTGGATGCAGAATCAAGCCACATAGAGAGAAAAATATTCTGGGCTTAATTTTGCAACTTTATTTTGCAAAGACACATGTGTATATGTATGTGTTTTTATCTGTACTATGTATATTTACACGCATACATGAGATTTCTAGGACACAACTAACAAAGCTCCAAACTGGGAGGTTTAACAGGACTGAATTTGGTGACCTTCACTTTTTTCTAATTTGCGATATATCACTGTGTGCTCCCAAAGAAACCCTATCAGTCAATTTCACTGAATTTGGTGGGGAGTTTTCCAGTCTATTTGGTGTTTTGTGTTTTTTCATTTAATCTTTCAACATTTAATATCTTAAAGGATTTTTCACTGCCATTGCCTCCCCTAACGTCCTTGGCCACGCTACAAAACTGAAAACTAAGGGCTCTTGGGGAAAAGTAATAGCAGAGTAAGGAAAACAATCACTTTTATCAGTCAGAAATCAAACTTCAAACACTTTGAATCAAATCAAATTTTCTTTTCAAAAGAATTCAATGAAAATTTAAAACTTTGGCTTCTTTTAAGATCTAAACTTGCAGTAATTAAACAATATAAATTGACTAAGAGTTAATAATCAAGTATTACAAATGTGGTGGCTCCTATTTCAAAGGAACATAAGTCACTAATTTAATGGCAATAGCTCCTAGTGCTCTCGCGTGCAGAAAAACAAGAGTATTTTTTGACATTATCAGCCTCTTTCCTGGACACACAGAGAACATTTCCATTTCCACGTGTTCTCCCAGTACAGCCCAACGGTCAGCGTGTTCAAGGCTGGAGTTGAGAACGCACAGAATAGTTTATCTTTTTCTTATAGTCAAACTACAAGAAGTTATTTAAACCGTTGGGTTTTGCCTATTAGAATTCAATTCTAAATTTCACCTGAATGCAACACTTGCTGGAAACCACAATTTAAAAATCACAACGGAATCACTAATGAGAGTTTCATTCCCCGTTTTTAACATAACACAAAGATCGCTTATCTCAATTAGCAACCTACTTGCTAAAATGCAAGTGATACACCCCCAGTCACTCGGCTTTCTAGAAGAGACCAGTAAGTGGCAATGCAGAAGAGAGGAAAAGTCGGTTGTTTCAATGAGGATCTTATAGCAACAGATTACAACCAGCAATTTAACTCCTTCTCCATTAAATTCCTCTACCTGGATGAAAACTTGGTCTTTTTTGGGGCTCTGCAGGGACAAGGGTTCAATGGCCAAAGGAAAGTGATACCCACGTGGCACAACATGGGAAGGGATAACAAATAGAATTATCTACTGAACTCTGCGGAAGGCAATTCCTTTGGATAACCCCGTGTAACTGCACTGGGGATGGAGAAATCTGTGCCCTCAAGGAGGACCAACAGCCCCTCAGTAGAAGGACATCACTGAGCAACCCAGAGGAAGAAGTACAGAGGTTTGGTTCAAACTGCTGAAAGTTCTGGAGATCGATTTGATTTATCAGAAGTGTCTAGGACTGCCTGGGTCTGGAAAACTGAGTGGGAAACCTCAGACAAACAGTCTGTCTCATGGTATTTCAGCACTTCCACTTCTGGTCCTGGCCAAGCCCAGGAAGTGCAGAGGCGTGCTCAAGAGCAAAATGCTGGGGGAAAAAAAAAAAACCATCAGAACATTTTTCCACCAGCTTGCAAGAAAACATTTGGTTACATGTGAATTTTGGGCGCAGATTTGCATTATCTGGGGATCTTCTATTTGGCTCTATGGCTCTGAGGAGACCTTAGAGCCCCTTCCAGTCCCTCAAGGGGCTCCAGGAAAGCTGGGGAGGGACTCTGGAGCAGGGAGGGGAGCCATAGGAGGAGGGGGAACAGCTTTTAACTGAAAGAGGGGAGATGGAGATGAGATCTGGGGAAGAAATTCTTTGCTGTGAGGGTGGTGAGAGCCTGGCCCAGGTTGCCCAGAGAAGCTGTGGCTGCGGCATCCCTGGAGGGGTTCAAGGCCAGGCTGGAGGGGGCTTGGAGCAACCTGGTCTGGTGGGAGGTGTCACTGGATGGTCTTTAGGGTCCCTTCCAACCCAAACCATTCTGTGATTCTATGGAAGATGTCACAAGTTCACTGTTCTTCAAAAGCCACAGAAAAGAAGAAGGGAGAAGTTTGGTTGCGGTTTGGGTGTTTTCTTCAGAGAACTGCAGGGGAAGGAGGGACCGAGCCCAACTGAAGGCTATAAATAAGCTACCGACAACCTTGATTACAGAAGTGTTGGGTTTCTCTAATAAATTAGCTCCTTTTGCAGCCCAGAGAGAAGTAGAGAGACCCACAGTATTTGAATAAGCTAAATTTGAGCATGTCAGAGGCTGCAATGGGTTGTGGATTGACGGTGGAAGCGAGGGGCACGGCCAACCGCAGGAAGATGCTCTTGCCCAGGCAGATACCAGGGCTGGAAGGAAATAACATTATGCGGTGATAAACACGGATCATGAAGCCAGGAAGAGGAGGGTGGGGAACATGAGAGAAGAAAATCAAGAGAAATTACCAGATTAGGAAGTACTTAGAGGAAGTCGGTTATTTAACCTGAGGACACTAGACCTCAGGTGAAGGGACTCGCTGACAATTATGTTTTGCAAAAGGCAAGATTAACAAAAATCATGGAAGGTTGAAATATCTATTTAAAATTGAAACAAAATGTAGAATAGTTATTAAAAAGTTAAGAGATTGAGCTTCCAAGAGACAAAATTAGCAATTCATCCCCAAAATGATGCCAAGGCAGGTGTAAGAGTCCCAAGGACTCACAGGTCACAGAGCAATAAGAAGGCATGAAGCTGAGCAGACCTGACCTTTTGTAGATCAAATGCAACCATTGAAGAGGTTTGGAAAACAGCAAAGAAGTAATTTGGAAACCATCTTATAACAAACTATTTCAATTCACAGAACCATGTTGCTTAGGAAAATTAGGTACATAGGAACAAAACTAACGCTTTTGCAGTGGAAGAGTACTTTTGAGGAACTTTTTCACCCAAGACATTAATCTTTGAAAAGGCAAGGTCCAACAGCACTCCAGGAGCAGGACTAATCCAAGCTACAGACTCTGGAAACCAAGCAGCTGGACAAAGAAGAGTCCAAGCAGTAAAACCCCAGCACGCCAACCAGCCAGAGGGAATATTTCTTCCTATCTCCACAGACTACGCATCTAGACAAAATACACAGCAAATGAAGTTTAATGCAGTGCTTTTAATTACAAGTCTTCTGATTTTTAAAAAGCACTATCCATAAAGACAGCCTACATCCAGCGAGTTATTTCACATGAGCTCTGAAAGAAAGTTTAAGTTTCAAACTCCTAAAGTTTCTATTTCGCTTGTTAATGTCTCCAAGGCAAACAAGACAAACAAATTATTTCTTTGAAAGAATTTTAAGTAAGTTGAGTGCATGGTTAACAGAGCATTAAATTAAATAAATAATGAGTAATAACCAATTAACTGTGGCTGGCAACTAGAATCTACATTTCCTAGCAATTGGGAAGCTGTATGGGAAGTTATCAGGACACATTCGGTGTCTCCAAGAAATAGCCAACTGCCCACTCTCTGTGTTGGTGACAGAAGAACACAAATCCTTGGCTGGGACCGCTGTACGGAATCCCAGAATCCTATGGGGTTGGAAGGGACCTCTGGAGATCATCTCCTCCAACCCCCTGCCAAAGCAGGGCCACCCAGAGCAGGTCCCACAGGAAAGTATCCAAGCAGGTTTGGAATGTCTCCAGAGAAGGAGACTCCACCACCTCTCTGGGCAGCCTTTTCCAGGGCTCTGCCACCCTCACAGGAAAGAAGTTCCTCCTCATGTTTAGATGGAACTTCTTATGGTCAAGTTTGTGCCCATTTCCTCTTGTCCTGTTTTGTACGCTGTATTATCTACTGGGTTTTTATGGTCTCTAGCACATTCAGTTAAAGACTGTGAGTGAAGATTTTCTGTTTAGCAAAATTTAAAATGTTTTGGTGAAACCTCAAGTGTGTGCCACCCCTTTTGTATCACTTTGAGCAGAGCGGAGTCCCAGACTACTCTGTCAGTAGCTCCTAAGAACTGCGACTCAGCCAGTAACTAGCACTAAGGGCCCTAACCCAGTGATTTCACTGCAAACGACCATCCCAAGGACAGAAACGCTGTGAATCGGGCTCAATAATCCGAAAGTCATAAAACAGTCAGTGTCAGCAATTCACACCAGAGATGGCCACGGGAATAGGTGCTGCTGCTCTCAGAGCTTTCTGCAGGACATCAGCCTTCACTAGCACGTCAGCATCTCCGATAGTCATGTTTCTAAGCTTATTCTTTTCAATTTTTAAAGTCTGACACAAAAGAGAGGTTAAAGCAGGTCTCTGTTAAACTGGAAGTGTCACTATGGGTAAGTCTCCTCCTCCCCAGCCCCAGTAAGAGGGAGGCAGCCCCGCACAGCCAGGCCAAACCCAAGGCAAAGGAGCTCCTCAGTCTTTTCATTGATTGTAAAGGGGAGAACGCCATTTGAGAAGACAGGCAATAAAATGCATTTCTCTTGAAGGCAAATCTTATAACAGATAGAAAAACAATCTTAGTCTCTTGCTAAAGGCACCCTCACTAATTGAAACAGAAATAAAATGAGGAATAGGAAAGAGATAAAGCTACAAAGTTATGTCTTGGTCCAATTAGTAGGTAGAGACTTAAATTATCAGCTAAAGACATTCTACAAGTTTCCATGTTGGAAATTGGAAGGGAAAATACACGCTGTAAAACTGCTGCCACCTGGTCTTCATAGCACAATCCAGAACATTTTCTAGTAAAATAATATTTTAAAGCCTCTAGACATAGTCCAGTGACAAATGCAATTAAACCCAGACAGAGATGTAAAAGCCCTGGCAGGTCACCTCATCCATCTATTTGCCAGCACAGCCTTGTTCCAAACCAGCCAAAAAGTACTTAAACTCTTTGATGGCGCCCCATTCTCCTTTGCTGTAATAACAGACTTTCCCTAGGCTACGTCGTGCATATATTTGTCTAGAACACACCTGCACAACGTGCCACCACCGTCCCCATGCCCTGGCTGTCCCTGCCGGGAGCAGGCTCTCACCCCCAGGAAGGAGACACTGAGCTGGGCTCCCCCGGGGCTTCGCTCCCTTGCCCCCTTCCAAACCTCCCTCCTTTCTCTCCTCTGCCTCCTGGCTTTTGCTCCAGGGCTCCAAATGACAAGTCACAAGGGCATTGTCACCAGGGGCCAAGACACAGCTCACCTAAGGAAATGAGGTTGAAAAAAAAAAAGCTTAAAGACACTTTTTCTGCTCTTTGAGCGCACAGCCAGCTCAGGCAAAGAGTTGAGGCTCCAACTTACCCTACAGTGTCACAAATGGCAAAGCCAAGAGCCAGGCAGGGCCTGAGCCCTGTCACCCACCTCCCGAGGTGAGAGCGAGTGATGCTGTCCCACTCCAACACCGCCGCCACCACCCCACTGGCCGCTTGGTGCCACCCACCACGCCATCCCCTTGGCTGAATTCTCTGCAGAGACAGCCCTTCCACCTATTCACTCTGCTATTCCACACAGAAACCCTTCCTCTCTTCCCCAGTCCTGATCAGCAAGACAAATCACCTTTTTTTTTTTTCAGCTATTAGTTCAAACTTACAAACCCACCCCTTTGCCTTGTCCTCTGCTCTTCCAGCAGCACGGCCAGGTCTCCATCCCGTAGGGACCACGCAGGCGGGAGCCCTTGCTCTCTGCTCTCTTTTTCTACTACTATTGTTCAATTATTCATTTTTATTTATTCATTTAAACACACTACAGTAAACAATCAAAATTGCTAGGCATATATTTTAAGTAATTGGGTTCTGATGTTCTCTAAATGACAGGGCATACCCATACTTATCACTTAGAAATGAAATAATAACAATTAATTTGCATAGTATGTTGCATTGCATACACTTAAATTTAAAAGCCCTACAATAAGCCTGTGAGGTAAATAAAAACTATTATATTCTGGTCCAGAAATTAAATTTCTTCAGTTTTGGGGATAGCAACGGGCCTAGGTTTTAATTCCAAGTAGCCACACAAGTTCTCCGTCAGGATCACAGCACCATTGCGTGAAACAAATAAAAACAGGATGAAAGCAACCCAAACCAGGCAGGAGGGTACCCCAGAGAGCTGAACCAGCACCGAGCCACACAGCAGGGGTGCACAGCATCCCTGCCCACATCCCTCGGGAAAGAAGCCCCCTCTTGCCTGCTGCCTCTGAGGTTTCTCCTAGAAACTCAGCCCAGAAGAAGAAATCTTATGGAAGGGTCCCATGCTCTTCCCACTCTGGGGAGCACGGGCTCCGAGCCCTCGCACGGTGCCACATCCTGGCTTCCTCCAAGGAGGCAGAGAGAGCAGCTCACCCCCGGGTACCGCAGGGACACCGCGAAACGGCCCCGTCTGCATGAAAGGTCACCTGAGGAACGTCACTGAATATTCATAGCAGCAGGGTAGGCCGCTTGCTTCCTACCGCCAAGGAAGAATTATATTTTCACTCTCACAAACGCCTGGTGACAGAGGCTCTTGTGTGAACACAGCACGTCCTGAACTCACCAGATTGATAGGAAAGCTTCACTCCTGCCAGCCAAAAGTCACCGAGCGCCTCGATCAACAGCAAATTAGTATCAAGTACGGCAAGAACTGCAGAGCAGGCAGTAACAACTCTCAACCGGTTCCCATTTCAGATAACACATTCTGGAGTGCCATGGTGCAAGCACACGTGAAAGACATCACCTCCATTGTTGTCTGCCTGCACCCAGGGAGTCACAGTCATACAATTACAGAGCTGTCAAGGTTGGAAGGGACCTTTCAAATAGAGTCCAACCATCAACCCAACTCTTACAAACCCACCACTAGCCCATGTCCCTCAGCACCATGTCTGCCCGGCTTTTAAATCCTTCCAGGGATGGGGACTCCACCACTGCCCTGGGCAGCCTCTTCCAAAGCTTGACAACTCTCTCAGTGAAGGGATTTTTCCCAATATCCATCCTAAACCTCTCCTGGAGCAACTTGAGGCTGTTTCCTCTTGTCTCATCGCCTGTTCCTCGGGAGAAGAGACCGACCCCCCCTGGCTACACCCTCCTTTCAGGGAGATGGAGAGAGTGAGGAGGTGTCCCCTCAGCCTCCTTTTCTCCAGGCTGAACACCCTCAGCTCCTTCAGCTGCTCCTCAGAAGTTCTCTAGACCCCTCACCAGCTCCATTGCCCTTCTCTGGACACACTCCAGCACCTCAATGTCTTTCCTATGTGAGGGGCCCAAAACTCCATAGACTCATTTGGGAGTCCAACCCCACTTCACTGCCGTCTCAAGAGCACCTGGAAACCTGGGAACTTGTACCATTTAAATGCAAGTGGCTTGAACTGACAAAAATATATGATACTTTAAGATTCTCCAGTGCCAGCCCCAGTCACCCACTGCCCAGCCTCGGACAGCTCAGCCCAGGTGTGACCGCTCCAGAAAGCGGCCCCGAGCCACGGCGTGACACAAACCAGAAGGGAACTGCTTTTATTTTCCTGCTGAATAGCTGCATGACAGCAAAAGGAAATACATTCTCTTAGTACAGCAGAAATATTCGAGTGTGTGAGTCAGTAGTTCCAAAAATACATTTCATAAGCTGCAAAACAGATATGTATGTTGCCATGGCACTTCAGCAAAATTAACAAGTCTCAAGCTTGTTTCATATATGAATAAAAATCCAAGCGCTCGTAGTTTCCTCTATCCTCAGCTGCTTCGTTGCTTGCACACTAAGGTCAGTTTTGCCACTGATTTCATTTGTTTTTTTCCCCAGATTTGGCTGTCAAAGCAAGACTTCTAAAGGGCAGTTAAAGGTGCAGGAAGGTGCTCAGCAGGGTTTCCACAAGTGCCTGGACACCTGATTGTCCACGATGGTTAGATGGATCCATGCTTCTCGACCTGTCTGCAAGTCGAGGCACCTCCTGCCCGCACAAATCTGGCCGTTAGAGCATCGTCCTGCACCCTTACGGTTAATGGGGGCTTTTCCACAACTCCAGCAGGATGGAGCCAGCCCTAAACGAATGCTTTGATTAAATTATCTCTTGCACACAAAGAGCAAGGTGCACTTAGGTGGGTGTTAACACATTAAAAAAAAAAAGAAAGAAAAGGAGAAAAAAAGAAAACCACATTAGTAATCTGGGCTCTTACTCACATCTGCTTAAGTCTGGAGCATCTCCAACAAGGCTTACGTTCCCGCAGCTGATGCCAGTGGGAGTAAGAGCGGAGCTTGGACAGAAAGGAAGCAGGGTACAATATAGCCATGGTTGTGGATCCCCTCTGCGGGACACTGCCTTGTTCCACCAAGGAGCTCCCGAGAGAGCCCCTGCGCACAGGGAACTCAGTCCTGACCTGACCTGCCCAGCAGGATGGGACAGCGATGTCACCTCACCTGACCTCATCACATTGCTCTCCTCCTCTCGCCGGCAGAGGCATCCACATGAAGCCATGCCTTCAGCCTTGGCTGCACCTCACCCTCCCACCCAGAGGTGCTTCTCTTCCTCGACCTCCCCCTTTTCCGCCCACACCAGGAAGCCCTAATCTGCTCCTTGCGGGAGCATCCACCATGAAGTGCTCTGGCCACGAGCGTTCAGGGATTCATAGAATCATACAATGGTTTAGGTTGGAAGGGACCTTAAAGACCATCCAGTTCCAACCCCCCTGCCCTGGGCAGGGACACCTCCCACCAGACCAGGTTGCTCCAAGCCCCATACAACCTGGCCTTGAACCCCTCCAGGGATGGGGCAGCCACAGCTTCTCTGGGCACCCTGGGCCAGGCTCTCACCCCCCTCACAGCAAAGAAGTTCTTCCCCACATCTCCCCTCATTTTAGTGCAATTCCTTATTACACTGACTGCACACCTCCTCCTGTCTCTAACTTCAGTCAATTCAACACACTGATGGCCACCTGCAAAGGACAGACAGCTGTTTGTCCCCATACACATCTAACCAAGGCATACATATCTTCATTGTATACAAGATGATTTATATATGTATATATGTACAGAATGTACACGTTCTGCTTTCAAACAGCCAGGCACCTGCCTGTCCTCACCATCCCCAGCCACACGCTGCTGTACCAGGATGGTTCCCACAACCACACCTTGAGAACTGGTTAAAAACACTCTCCCCAAGACACACACATGTATTTTCCACTGCTCTGGCCAGAGCCTGAGCACAGACACCAGCAGGAGATCCGGGTCTTCAAACCCTGCGATTAAGGCTTACAGGATCCAGCCCCGAGTTTCTCCGGAGCTGGCAGAATCAGCCTTTCTTCCAACAAAACGCGGCGAGATCCTGCGCTCGATGCTCTTTCAAATGGGGGTTTGGAATAGTTCATTTTCAGTGAAATCATTCCCTATAGCAAATTAACAGCCAAACCGGGTAAGAATCCTTACTACACATAAGGCCACCTTCCGCTTGGCATGGGGAAGCTCTGAAAGTTAAACCCCTTACGATCCTCTCTCAGCTCAGAAGGTTTCAAATCGAAGCAGAGAACAAGAGGGGTGGATCTTTTTTTTTTTTTTTTGGCAAATGTTAAATGTAAAGTCTCAAAAATTTTTTGCAAAATGCAAATAATTTCTCAACAATTCACTTTTTTTTTTAAGATGTGTGTCACTATAATCATGCACCATAAATCAAAATTAGGTGAGAAAAAATAATAAATTAGCAATTTTCAGGGATTTAATAATCTTGCCTTTCTAATTCACTTCAGCATATCAGCACCATTTTTACATTAACAGCCTTACTTTCAAAAATAGACATAACACTATCATAACATTTCAGGCTTTCAGGTTTTTTTTTTTTTAAAGGATGTCAAGAAACAACTCCCAGTGAGTGTTTCCATCAATCAAAGTTGATAAGTGGGGGGGAGAACGTAAAGCAAAAGAGAAGGCATGCCCCTGCCCGGCCCGGTGGGAGGGAGGGATGGAGAGGACCTGCCTCCCAGCTGCCGGAGGGATGCTCCTGCCCCAGCAGCTCCCAGTCCCTGGGGTGGCTTCAGGACAATCCTGCTCAGTTTGCCACCGACCACTTACTGCTGGAAACACGTGTAACAGTCCAACGTGTTGGCCAAATTCACCAGCCAAAGAGCCCAGACTATAAATGGCTCTAAAGACCCCACCAATAAACACGCACCAACTCGGTCCTACTGATTTGAATTACATTTTCATTTACAGTTCGCTGCAAGGAGACGAAGGTGTCTCAAGTTGTCAAGTCACTGTTTAAGCCCTCCTGAAAACTCTTGGAATAAAGAAAATTTAGAGTTTGAAGACATGGGTTATTTCTGTGCAGATCACCACGCTCAAGTCACAGGTTTAAGAAAATTTGGCTGAATGTTTCATAAGCAGCATGAAAACAAGAAAATATATTTTTAAAATGTGTACTTTATGCATTACAAAGCAAGAGGTGGGAGAGCTACTGCATTCTCACTGTGGGCTCCACACCTTCTCTGCAGCATTTTGGGTTTAGACACTTTGTCAGTCTTCTCCCCTGGTCCTCCTCCCTGACCCAACAGGGCATCAGGGCACAACAAGGGCCAGAGCATTTGC
This sequence comes from Arenaria interpres, assembly GCA_013399435.1. Lineage (NCBI taxonomy): Eukaryota > Metazoa > Chordata > Aves > Charadriiformes > Scolopacidae > Arenaria > Arenaria interpres. Next base: position 27,859 of record VXAK01014425.1, on the reverse strand, counting down.
TTGTTGATGGCTCTTGATACTTGAATATCGCTGATGATAATGTATGGCATTACCTTGGATCCTTTTAGTTTGTTTTCCTCTGTTTAATGATGCTGGCTTTAGCGAAAAGGGCAAAAACCTCACCCCTAAAACTCAGCTAAATAGCAAAGGGGGATGGGAAGAGCAAAATTACCTATGGCTAAGGGTGTGACTTATCGGCTAAAATATACTTCACAGTAGGGTTTCAACTATATTCAAAACTCAGCTTCTACATAATGGTACTCTTAATAACAAACCTATTTTTTCCCAGCAACACTTCTCCAACTCCCCCTGTGTTATCACATCTCTCCCCTCCAGCCCCCGCGGCTTGATTTCTTTCCTTGACGTGACATCTGTCCACACGAGATTGCAATATCCTTGGGCGACCAAACACGTCTCCTTACGAGTCTATAAAATTCCTAACGCAAATATGGCACTATCCAAATAAACAAATACTAATAAATGGCTGTTAGGGCACTGTTGTGGCTTCGCTTCGGCATCCGAGCCGGCAGGGACACATTCCCGGTTCCCCAGCGAGGACAGGTCTGCTCCGGCAGGACCGGCAGCGAACGGCGCGGGCACGTGAGAGCCTTTTCAATGCATAAAGACTTCCTTGTTGAATTAAGTTTGTTCATGCTACAATCCGAACGCCACATCTGGTGCTCCCAGTGACCAAAACATTCCTTGTTAGCTTCCCAGTAAATAAATTATTTTCTACAGAAACACTCCAGTGACTAAGATGAAAATAGTGTGGAAAAGGAAATGTGCCGGACCATTTATACCGTTTTTTCTCCGTGGTTTAATGGGCAGAGTGCTGCTGAATACCAGGCTGCAGCTCAATTGAAGTGTTCCACTGTCATCACCAGCAGCTGCAGAACCCCCGAGACTGAAACACAGCCCTCCCATTCAAGCTCATTTCGACCATTGTTACTTATAATATGATCTAAAGGAACATTTGCAGGATTTCATAGAAAGTTTAAATGTTGTTTGATGAGAGCCATTAGATATTTAAATCCAAAATGAACGACATACAGTAGCGAGAGAGGCAATCACAGCACACCTAACGCGGAGCGCTAAACTTCGTGGCTATCATCCTCACTTGTTCCTGGCTAAGATTTATCCAGGGAAAGGTTGGCCTTCATACTTATAAGATCCCAATCTTTCACAACCTGTCCAAAGAGACCTCTTTCACTAAGCTGCCTTCCCGCAGGTCTACCCTTACAGGACACTTTGCAACCCAGCTGGTAAGTTTTTCCTCTCCCATTTTTGCCCCTTCCAAACCCAACCATTTACCCCTCCCTCCGCTTCCAATTTGAAGACTATTCCACAAATGCTATTCCTTGGTATTTCTGGGTCCTCACCTCTTCAAGTGACTCATTTCTCCTTTATTATTCTTCTACTCTTCTCTGCATTTCTACTCTCTGTTTGGGGACTTGAGGGTTTTTTCTTATCAATATATTCCATGAAATCAGACCCTTGCACTTTGTCTCCCTTTGTCAGAGCGATAAACAGACATTTGCCAGGCTGTACCTACTCACTCCTGTGTGCCAAGGAGTTACTATTGTGATGTTCACCGGGTTCCCTATTCAACCCCTTCCCACCCATAACCAAGCTGCCACCTTTCCCGATTCAGTCTCCAACCTGGTCAGACCACAACTCCAGAGCAGGCAGATCACCTCTCCTACCTCCCAGCTCTCTGTCCACCCTTCCACACTCTTCTCCACAATTTTCAACCCAATAGCAGGTGACTGACCTGCTTCTCAGCAATTTTCTTTCTATCTGTTCCTTTTTCCCATAAAGATATGGTTGATGGTTCTCCCCCTAACTCTTCTCCCCCTTTGAGTCTTTTTTGTCCCTCTCTCCTATTATTAAGGGGTTCCTGCTGATTCCCAGCCCTGGCCAGCGGTACCAGGAATCACTTGCTTCACTTCTCCTGCAACACCAGCTGTCTGGGTGGAAATCCCAAAACCAGGTAGACATCCTCCACCACAGACAACTCCTCTGCTTCTTAAATTCTTCATGCCCTTCCTACTAAACAGCTCTGTGACTCCAACTTCATTGAATCACACACCCACAGCCCCAGCTGCCTTTTCTCTGCCTTTTCCTCAGTCTCAGCCTTCCTTCCCTTTCACTCTCCTGGCTCTATCTCCCCCAGCACAGCGCTTTGCCAATTCCTTCCAAAGAATAACTTACCAAATAAAACATGACTTCCTCCCCGTTCTTCCCCTCTCCCTCCTACAGCCTTCATCCTCTCTCAAGAACAGAAGGTTCTTCTCAGTTCTCTCTAAGCCCGTCATTATTTTTTTTCCAGCGATCCAGTCCACGCTGTCTCCTCTTTGCCTATCTCACCATCTCCTCCTCTGCTCTGACCCGAAACCTCCTTCTCCCCACCTCCAGCTTTATCCCCTCGCAGCTCAAAATACGTCTGAAAACCCTCTTGACTGCACTCCCTCCTCGCATCCTTCTCATGGTCTTCCAGTCCCCGTGGCCTCAGCCATACATTATTCACCAGCCCTCGGTTGGGTTCAGCTGCCGGGAAGAGCCGACCACAGCTATTTATGCCGAACAATACCGTCTCTTTGTCTTCTCGTGCTCCCCAATCTGTCTATCCATCTGTTCTCCCTTGTTTTAGGCTCCAATTTTAAGCTCCTGGGGAAGGATCCTCCTCTTTGTTTAGGGCTTGCTCAGTCACAATAAGGTTACAGTTTAGGGCTAGACCACCTCGGCGTTAACATTTTTCAAATAAATAAATAAAACCTAGATTTTACTTGGCTCCAACTTGTTTAAATCTTTCTTTTAACAATAACAACTCTCTTTAGTCAAAGCAGCGATTTTCTCGGGAATATTTTCCTCAATGTACTCTAAAAACAAACCAACTTTGATTCCTAGGAAATTCTGTCTAAAACAAGGGTTGGAGGGAAGCAAACAAGTACAAAAGGCAGCAAACAAATCTCATCTGGGACAGAGATGGAAAAACAATGATATTTAGCTTCCTGGTTTTCTTTTTTTCTCCAAAAGTTTTGAAGAAAATGGAACAAAGATAAAACAATGTTTGTCAACTTTTTTTTCTGTTGAGGAAGAGGAGGATTTCCTCTTTGCTTCTTGTCCCACTTCTGATCCTCGCTGCTCTCCAGGTGACACCGGTCAGCCCCGTGCAACTGGAGCGGAGTTAGGTGTGAGAGGTGGTGTGTGAACTGCAGTGGCTTCCGATTTGCTCCCTCCCTATTAATTGCTGGGAAACTTCCCTACGGTCCCACAGATTTATCAGGTAAAAGGTACAGGAATAGCTAAAGGAGCAGCGCTCCAGGGAAAGGGACACCCTGACCCTCGAGGTAAAAGGACTGAAAAATAAACTGCTTTCTTGAGTTCCACTCAGGACCACTGCTTGGAAAAAAATTCTCTTTTTTTAAAAGTACCTTGTATTTTCTTACTAGTCATGAGAAATATTACGCTCCAGAGGAGCGGCAACCCATTTGTTCTACTGCCTGTACACAAGCTGACAACCAGGCTATGTGGCTACGAACAATACCGCGCTTGTGCCACCGCTGGGAATCGGGGCTGGATTTGGATTTTGGGGAAGCAGGTGCACGTAAGCCTGCCATCTCCATTTAGGTCTTGAAGCAAGCAGGAAACCTCATTTTAAGCCTGACTACCAAAGGAGATCCAGTCACAGCACCGGGCACTCCTGAGGCACCCTGCCTGCAGGAACACAGTCCCCTAAGTCAGAATTCCAAGGAGGGATGCAATTCCCAACTTAAATAGCTTTATTTTTTCACTCTCGTTCTCAAAACTTGTATGTGTCTGACTGCCAGGGCCAGGAAACCCACTGCAAAGGAATCGGGGACTTCTAACCCAATATTCATACCCCATTTTTTACTTCAAGTCATGATGGAAACTGTACGGCAATATTGAAGAGTTACATGGACAAGGGGTGAAAAAAAATTGTGCTCAAAAGCAGACAGACAAACCGCTCGCTCTACAGAATTGTAACATTTTTAGAGGTCTATTAGTTTTGCAGGTTTTGTGGTGGTTGGGGTTTGTTGGGTTTTTTTTTCCATTTTACAGACAGGCCGGTTTCCTTTCATAATTAAGCCCATCTTAAGTAACAAAAATAGCAAACCATAAGTATGGTAAAGCCATCAAATATCACCAGAACTAATGCAGGGGGGAAAATTAACCATACATAGCTAATTAGTTTTCAAAATGTGTTTCATGTATTCTTCTGTTTCAACAAAAGAGCTTTACATCGAAAGGAAAGAGGTAATCTCCAGCATCTTCCTGGATAGAGCCAGAGGGTAAGCAAATTAAGAGTCTCCTCTTAACCACATTCTTGGGGCGACCAGACAGGTTTTCTGGCTCCAGGTCCCTGCCAAGTGACACTGCATTAACCAAGCAACACCCAAGGTAAGGCAATGCTGTACAAGTCGGGCTTTTTTTCTTGTTATCCAAACTAGAAACACTTTTTAAGCCTCCTGTATGTGAATTTTTTCCCTTCGAAACAATTATCCTACAACTTGGTTTAAATGCTGCAGGGAGGCAGCAAAACAAGAAGGCCCTGCTCCTACAGGGCATTATCTCACCATGGTCCTCTTGGGCTCTTCGCAGATCTGTGATTGACAAAATCTACCGAAAACAGTTCTCTCCTTCAAAACAAAGGTGCACTGAGCCAAAGTTTACATTCTACAAACCGAGCCTGAATTAAACTCAAAGGATGAAGCATCAGGAATTAAAACTCATGGAATGTAGTTTAAAGGAAATATCCGTTTTATTAAGACAAAGATGTTTCAGTCGTTTCATTAGTAAGAAATGTAAACTATTCCCTGGCACGTGCCAGAGCACAAGCTGCGTTCAAAGGTATCTAATCAAGGCACTTCTCCCTGGTTCAAATCTACAATTGGGCTCCCAGAGCAAAAGAATGACAACTCGATTACGCTTCTTATTATAGGCATCCCCTAACCCACCAAAAATGTACTCTCCCTTCAGCGTGTCACCATGGACTCACTGCTGCTATTAAAGCAGGCCGGGTCAAGCGCTGTCCTTGTCACCGTTACACCCCACACCATAATTTGGGAGAAAAAAGAAAAAGACGACAAAGGCAGAATCTTTATTTTGCAAAACCATCTTCTTGTGATTTGTAATTGATTTAGGTCTCGTGAAAAGTTTTTCCCTGTGAATCATTCGGCAGCAATTTGGTTTTTTTCTCTCGTAAGATTCAGAACAGGAAACTTAAGAAAAATTCACCCCGATTCATTATCTACATGACATGAATTGCATGGAAAAGGAAAAACCAAGCAGTACAACGTTCTAGAGATTTTTTTGATTTCTAATATAATACTGTAATAGATGAGAACAGCATTTTCCTTTATTTTAAGTAAGTCTTCTATTTGATATTATCTCATTAAGTATTGCTGAAGAAGAAAAACATCCTATTTATAGGATAACATCTACTTATGATTAAGGCCCTTCCAGGCTTTAAACAAAAGACACCATCCAAGAAACTACTGATATTTATCTTTTTCTTCCTGACATAAGAGAAAGTCCTGCAGGATCTCTGAGAACTGAATTCACCGGCCACAGACTGAAGCGTCGCTCTTAACCAAACGGGAGCAGCTTTAGAAATTACCCCCTGTATTGTGTTCACCAGAGCCCTTCATCTGGGAATTACGCTGCCCAGAAAGATAACAGATCATGAGGGCAAGGGGACTTAAACTGCAAAGGTGATCTGTCAGCTGTAATGAATAAACAAACACACAAAGAAATGAAATGATCGGCAAGGAAGTCGAAGCCTCCCAGCTGAACCATCTCACAGCCCCCAGCAACCCTAGGGTGGCCCTTTTCCCCCCTCCGCCAGCTGAGAGCAATCACTTCTTAAACGACCTCCCTGGGATTGTCCTGGTTGTGGAGGTTTCAGTGAGTGTGAGGATTTACCCCCACTAAGGATCTAACCCCCACATCCCTCAAGAAAACTGGAATAGAATGGGATTTGCAGCAGAAGCATCAGTAGCCCTAGAATAACTTGAAGAAGTCAGTGATCCTGGTCTGCAGAAGGAGCTCAATCCCGAGAGCTGCATCAACGTACATTTGCAGATAAATATTATGAAAGCTTAAAAATATTTTAAATTTTAACCAAAATAAAGCCTCAGTGACCATAACACACCTGTAACCCGGACTCTGTCCCTTCAGCCCTGGCTCGTATTTCAGAGCTGAGCATGGACCAGCTCCAAGAAGAGTCCCCGAAGGCGCTGGCACAAACTCGGGAGGATGCTCCCAACTCTTTCTGAAGACCCAGCACATCACGCTGCCATAGCCCATCAACCCTCGGGCTACCATCCTGCCCACAGGGGCAACACAGGTGATATTGGAGAGGTTTTTTTTTCCCCTTTTGTGAAGTTAAGATCTCATTTCTAATGCTCTTGGATGCAACGCTTGCCTTCTGCTCAGCATTATGCCTTTGCCCTCTAAGAGAGGACGGGGCGATCTCTCTCCTGCACCTTCACCAAGGTCCTGGCCCAAGCACCCAACACCCTGGAGCCCAACCTGGGGGCACAGCCCACATCCTGCCCACTCACCTACAGCCACCAAAACTCCTGGAGTTTACTAGGTCCCACAGTGTTAAATGAAAATGGAATTTAATCTCCTACATTTATATGAAAAAGGGCAAGTGAAAGAAAAAAAATCCTGGTGCTTTTAGTCCCTTTTCAATAAGTTATATCAAATAATGTCTTTTGCTAACTACATTAGAGAGCAATTATGACTTAATGGCTGTCTAAATCCATTATCAGTGTACATTTAACCTTTCAATATTTAAAGATAATATTTAATTTGAGCAAATTAATGGACTGCCTGTGAGACCAAATATATCTATTTAGTCTCCCTGGTTTTCCATCAGTGATATTTCCCTTTCGATATCAACTTGTGCGACAAGCAAACTGGGAAAGTTGTTCCTCACATTCATACTTCAAATAAATATTAATAAGACAGTGCTAGAATGACTGAGGGACAAGTCAGATCTTCACAGAATGGTTAGAGTTGGAAGGGACCGTGAAGATCATCGAGTACTAACCCCCTGCCATGGGCAGGGCCACCTCCCACTAGAGCAGGCTGCTCAAAAATCTTGAATAACTACTAGATTCATCCATATGTCTGTTCATATTATTTTCATATCTCTCCACAGTTATTTTTCATCCAGTACAGAAAATAGATTTATACTTTCTTGTCATTTTCACAATTACTGTTACATTAAAAATTTTACTATTATTCCCCCCGTTTTTGAGTTACAAAAGCATTCCCAGCACAAAGCACATTCCATATTTTCGTGAAAGAGCACAAAAACATTTATGAATTTTCCAGACTGCCTCAGAATAAAATTCCCATTTCAAAATCCTGTAGACACCGAAGACAGACCACTGTACAGAAGTCACAGTCCAACGGCCCAGTTAAAACAAAAACCCCACAAAGAAATAAGTGAGCAAACAAAGCCTGATTACCCAAAGACCAAAGGATTCATGAAAGACCCTACTCCTTTCAGATTACAGTTGCCATGGAGTCTTACCAAAAATTCAAATTAAAACATACACTACTCAATACCAATTTTTATGCTTGTTCCAGTTCCAAACCCCTTGTTATTTAAAGCGATTTCTCCACACCTTTCTTTTGAACAGCTAAATCAACGGCCAGGTTTCCAGAACCAAGTGTCCTCCTCCAACTCACTGATAAGAGAACGTGAAATTCAGATCCCTCACTGAGATGACTAATGATACAGCAAGGAAAGCTAGAACTGATTCTGTAAATACTGACAGAGTTAAAGAAATTTCAGTTTAAGGAAGAAAATTTGGTCTCCGTTCCAGGGATCTTGCAATTCAAATCCAGAGAGGAGAGGCGAAGAGGCAGGGAACACCTTAAAATACATGCCTCTTCAAAACTTAACTGTCTCTGCATGATGCTCCCATGATGTCATCTTTGTAGTCTCTTTTCTCTTAAATAAAAAGGTGATAACGTTCAAAGTTTGCACTATTTAAATAAACATAGGCAAATGATTGCACTTCCCCAATGCAAGCGTGTAAGTGACTGCAAATGCATTATCATGTCAAAACCTGGTGGAGTTACAGAACTAGGTTGACATCTTATTCACATATTGAAAGGTTAGAGGTGTTCCTCTGCGAATAAGGCGCTTTAAATATAGTCTGACTTTGCACATTGTGCGCACTTTGGATTCCATGGTACTACTTAGCGGGTTCTGCGACAAAAACGCAAAGAAGTTTTTCAGTTGCACGAGTCTGGCATGAAGCCACTGAATCCAGGAAAGTTCCACCCGATTCATGCTGTTAGACACAGCTGGAGTTCAGGGCATCACTACATCCTTCCTCTGGCAAACTCAATAGGACTCTTCCTTGAGTAAAACTCCTTCAGATTTGGACCAGAGCTTAAGAAAAATGACATATAGGTTGCATTCTGACCCCTGCCTGAGAGAGAAGGTTTACCAGTAGAGTTGCTGCTTACGCTATCATTCATGCAGAAGCTCAGCAATATAAACTACGCCTCAATCAGTATTTAAGAGCACATTCAAAGCAGATGGAAGTCAAAATGCAAGCCAAAAGGCAAGCGCTTGCTCGCAAGCAAAAGGATTACACTGGTCTGCTAAACTGTGAGAGCACAGAAAAAATTAAGGAAAATACTAGAAGGAGAAACAACCCCCAAACACTTAAGGAGGTATCTCAGCACTGGTATCCAGGCAAATTTATCAATTTAACCTCTACGCACCACCATGGGTCTACCTCCTCATCTCAGAGACAAAGTGCCCACACGAGAGGGACATTGGGACATTCAAATGCAAAGGCCCCCATGCTATCGAGTCCAGCCATATAGAGGGTCTGTATTTTTATTTCAGAAGAGGTTTAATTATTTCAGACCTAACAGAATCACAGAATACAACAATGAAACAGCTTCTATCTCCTGCAAATAAAGTTGTCTCTCACACACATCCCCCCCATCTTTAGTTCAGGTAAACAAGTTGATTTATTTAAGCAAGGAGATTTCGTAAACAACTGGCAAAAACCTGCTACACAGACACATACATATATAGATGCACTATGCATTTCCACCAAGGCACCCCACCTCACTTTCCACAAGCAGAAGTAAAGCAAAAATATTCAATTCACAGGTTCCAAGGCAAAATTCTCCAAGAAAGTAAAAAGGCACAACCCAGACTTCCCAAGTACCCAAGGTAAGAGCAGGAAAGACACGGTACACCAGCGCCCACGTATTTCCTTTTAAAATATTCAAGTGGAAATCTGTTCACCACTCCTTACCTTAGAGAAGAAGAAGCAGCAGCCCCACTGCCAGGACCCACACGTGTCTAACCTCAGCCAGGCCACATGGAGCCCCACAGACACAACCAGCCATCTCCACCTCCATCCACACCCCAGCCCTAACAAGCTCCTACTGCTCACTGGTCGCTCAGCTTAAATGATTCCAATTAGACAACCCACCAACACCTGGAGGCTCTCCACGCCCACAGAGGGAGCTCCACAGGTCAGAAGGCACCATGGGGAAGCTTCACCTGGTGGGATGGGACTCCCTTAGATCTATGGAGGTGGCACCTGCTGTCGTGGCATCACTCCACGAGGCTCCGCTCCCTCCTTGGGAAAAGTACGGAGCAAACTCAACTGGGGCAAGTGCATACCTGCAGCTGAGAGACACAAATGTCTGGTTGACTTTTCCTATCGAAAAAGGCACGTTCCTGTAGAGACAAGCCACACGTTGGGGGAGGGGGACAGATGGAGAAGGGAAACATGCTATTTAAGTGCTGGAACAAGAACAAGTGAATATAAACTGGCCATATTTAAATTTTGTCAAAACATTACAATAAGACTTCTGGCCATCAGGAATGAGATGCTGGAACATTATTCCAAGATGATTTTTGGATCAAAAACCTTAACAATTTTAAGACAGAGCATGACAATCTAAGCAATACCAGGCACCTGGACCTGCTAATCCAAAGACTCCCTTCCAGTCCTAACTTCCTTTCAAATACTCTAATAAATGGCATTGATGTACGTCCCCACGTCTATAAACACCAAGGAAATACTTTGCTGAACAAGCCTTTCATTATGAAGTCCAAGGGCTGGCAACTGAAGACACAAACGTGGGAATGATTAACTGCCAGTGGCCAGCTCTCCACGCAGAGAAACCGCTCCGGAATGCGGGATTACCTGTTTTTAACAAATCCACTAGATAAGAGATTGTCTTTTTTTTCCTTCTGCTGTTACTCGTGAGATGCAACAGGAATCCCAGCTCTTCATTGGATCTTGCCCTACAATACCCCTTAATTAATGTGATTTATTCTGGAATACAAGGGGATACAACAGCCATTACAGCACTCACGGCACGGCACCAGGCAGCAAAAAGAGCGTCATTCATTTTGTCTTTCTACCAGAGCTTACTTTGAACCAAGCACCAGCTGACCATTGTACACATGGCCACTGATTACTCTTTTTGGTTACGTATGTATATGTTTGTTTATTTATTTATTAGAACAGTTGTTTTTATCCAGTAAGGCTATTGTAAATATTTTTCTTAAATACCCACAAAAGCCTAAAAGAAAGAGTGGGAAACTAACGACCCACAGACAGGAACGGTTTCCAGCTTGTTTTTGAGGCAAAGGGTTATCTCTAAGCTAAGAAAGCTTTCTAGTTTAAAATTTGCCTTTCTTCCAAAAAACCCACAGCCTTCTCCTTACGTGGGTACAGCCAGACAATGAGAAAAGTCTGTCTTTGCCCACAGCCTAAGAGACTTGAAGGCAAGAAGGAATCGCTGGGATGTTCCTGCTTGGAATCATCAAGAAAGCAGAGAGTTCATCCTACCGGGCCCATCATCACCGACCTTCAAGGAGCACTGTCCGGTTTGAGCCATTTCCTCCAGATTTTTCTGAATTCTTGAATGCAATGGCACTATTTATGCCACTTGATGGGGAAAGTAATTCTGTTTGTAACATGACATTTGCTAAAAACTACAGAGTAGACATAGAGGCTTTATTTTTTTGTGTGTTTGAATGCGTTTGGACAGTGAAAACAATGATACTTAGAGTTAATTTTCAATGCCAGAAACTACTGGAAGACTTTTATTTGCTAGGCAGCGTATGCCAAAGACATGACACCCAGGTCTCTCCCTGCAGAAACTTTGTCTAAAGCTCAGCTCTTTCCAGAGCAAAATACCACTGAGGCTCACTCAAAAGGGAATTACTGCTAAGCTGCTTAGGTGCAAGCTCCGAGCCAAAATTAATCTTGAGAAAATTAGATCCAACCCTGTTCAGCAGAAGACAGTTAAGCCCAAAGCTGTAGAACCCAACACCACTGAAAATGAACTTTGATGGTCGGTACAACTACAGGAAGGGGATGAAAGGATGCTTACACAGAGCAGGTACTCCACAAGAGCTGAATGTTTGGGAGGTGTTGTTTTGTCTACCTAGACTTCAGTAAAGCCTTTGAGACCATTTCCCACAGCACTCTCCTGGAGAAACTGGCTGCCCGTGGCTTGGACGGAGACACTCTTTGCTGGGTTAAAAACTGGCTGTATGGCCAGGCCCAAAGAGTGCTGGTGAATGGAGTTAACTCCAGTCGGTGGCCGGTCACAAGTGGTGTCCCCCAGGGCTCAGTACTGGGGCCAGTTCTATTTAATGTCTTTACCAACGATCTGGATGAGGGGATCGAGGGCACCCTCAGTCCGTGATCTCCTTGAGGGTTGGAAGGCTTTGCAGAGGGATCTGGACAGGCTGGATCCATGGGCTGAGGATATTAGAAAAAATGTCTTCACCGAGAGGGTTGTCGAGCCTTGGCAGAGGCTGCCCAGGGCAGTGGTGGAGTCCCCATCCCTGGAGGGATTTAAAAGCCGGGCAGACGTGGTGCCGAGGGATGTGGGTTAGTGGTGGACTTGGCAGCGCTGGGTTTACGGTTGGACTCAGTGATTTTAAAGGTGTTTTCCAACCTAAACGAGTCTGTGATTCTGAGATGAAGTTTCCATTGGGGCCCTCTGGCAAACACCAGAATCGGAGAGCGAAAAACAAACAAATATTGTTATGCCTTAGCAAACCTTATTAATTTCAGAAATTACAACCTCTGAAACCAACGCCAACAATTAGGAATCAGAGATTGTCCTTTGGTTGTCATCTTAAAAGCTCAAAGAGGGCTGTATCTACAGACCTGAAAGAAGATAATTGTTGGTTAGACTTCTGTTTGTGACCATCAGAAATGTTACCTTAATTTGGCCTTAATGACCTATAATCTCTTTTAGCATATGGCTTTTAGAATGGTTATTATTCAGCTTGATCTATGGCTATAATGGAGCAGAACAGAACTGTGGGTATAATTAAAATAAGTTCCTGTAAAAGTGGAATATGTAGTACATTGCTAATGTGTAAATGACTAAATAACTTAATTAGGTGAAATGAAGTGCACTTATAACCACAGATGCTTAAGCCGAATCATGATAATGTTGTGTGTGTGAATATATTTTTTTTAAATATGTTTATAACCCAAACAGTAGGACAAGGAAATACAAAGTGTACACCAGTTATAAGGACAGCAGCGGATTTTTTAAAGGGAAGTTTTTGTTACAAATTAACATGAAGCCGGTAGAGAAAAACAATTTTTAAATCACTTCAAAACGCTGAAAGGAAACAACTTTTCAATAGGCAGTTCCAATCCCTGCAAACATCTTCTCCGAGCAGAATCTCAAGTGAAATATATGAGGAAATTATTCTTCTGGGCAAGCCTAAAAGAATAAATAAATAACTGGAGCCCACCTATTCGTATCATGCCTTTCCACGCCTGTACCTATCTCCTTCATTAGCATGAGTATGTAGGGCAATGAAATGGATAAATCTGCAGAATATAGGCAAAGAGCCCAATCCTCCTCATGGGGAAATCAGCAGGAAAATTCCCAGTGCTTTCAATATCCGAAAGACCGGGTTCCAACTCGGGGGGGAAAAAGCACATAAAGTGCACTTGACGATTCAAAACGTGGGACTGATCTTGCCAGTCTTCCATCTGAGACAGTCAAACTGAATACGAGAAGCTCTAAAAATCACTCACAGCACTTGTATTCATCGATTCATCCATATTCATCCTTCCTCTATCACCGAATCCTTACTGTAGGTGAATGTAACATAACCATGAGCATGATGAGGAGATGAATAAGACAAATTATTGAATGTGTGCTTGAAGGAGGCTTCAGCCAAATAAGCAACCAGGAAATGTGTACTTTCATTTTAACAATGAAAGATAAAAAGGAAGGGTGCAAAGCGGTACCTTCACAAGTACCTAGGGAGCTGTGGCGTGTCTTCTTCCCAGAAAGCAATGATTTTTCTCACTGCCCTCATTAAAATAAATACCGTATTTTAGATTTTATCCTATTAGTTCCCTAGCAGAACACGAGATCCACAGCATAAAATGGCACGACTCGGTGGGTGTTTGTAGAGTTCCGCTGATTTATTCCAGTGGTGGATCTGATAGATTACATAAATCCACCACCACTTCCTTCCGCGTGTTACCTATTATTTTTTATTACTCAAAAGAAAGTCAAGGTTACCAAGTTGCAGTGCCCAGATAACATTTTCCCATCGCTTAACTTTCTCATATTTATTAATTAGCTGCCTCTAATGAGAAAGAGAAGTGCGATAATTGCAGTATTTCGGAGTGAGCCAGACACAAGAAGTGTGAAAACCCACCAGAAAAACTGCTTGAGCGCAGTTCAGCAATCCCGTATTAGACGGTAAGCAGCCAGAATTTGTGATGATTCTCTAGAAGGAACTTTTCCAGTTTCACCAATCAGTAAATGAGATGGTCTTCCTTGAAGTCTCCTCTCAGGAAACTCTGATTAAATTAGAAAAGATCAAACCCCTTTTCAAGTTGAAAATAATTTGAAAACGCTACAATGAACGCAGGGGAGCAAAATAGCTCTTGGATGTAAGCAAACCCATTTTAAGGCAAAATTTGGACTGAGTCAAAAGTCTCAGAATAACTATTTGGAATCTGTTGCTATTAGTCACCGAGTTGGAATAAAATCAAAAGATGCTAATAACGGAGACGTGCATTCATGCCTGCATAGACACCCTGCCATTCGGAAGGAGGCATTTTATAGGACGCGCTGGTGAGGAGGAGATGAAATGGCACCGCCGAGAAAAATCTCCTCTCGCAGGGCACAAAGGAGACTTGTACCTCGCAGGAAGGGGAGAGGAGGTGTTTCCCTCTCCTGGGAAGTGTCACCCTCAGAAGAGACTCCATTTCACATCTCCTCCTTGGGAGCCAACTGAAATCAATTAACTCTGCAACTGGAACCAATTAACCCTCCAAAGCGCACACCACCAAACACAGTGGCAGTCTTTAATAAATGTAATAAATACAGAAATAATAACACCAAGCACTGCACCGAGAGAACAGTTTTCCAGTCTATGTGATGCGGGCTCTTGATTCTTCAGAGACACAAGAACGAAGGATCTCGTGTTCTAAAAAATTAAAAATTACCAAAAAAAAGAAGAGGATTCAAGTAGACCCAGCGGACCTTTAAGACGGGATTCATTTCATTTAGCTTTAGCCATCAAAAAAGCAGCCATCTAGTCACCGAGCCGTCTTTACAGTCAGTAGGAAGAGACCGCTGCCTTGAAAGAGCCATCTCAAACCTTTATCTTAAAAAGGGATAAGCCTCCCTATCTCTTTACCGACACGGGAGGCACCGAGATGATGCCGTTCGATTAAGATGCCAGGCTTTGACGAAAGTCACAGTAGGCAAGATGGGTGCCATCTGTGAAGGCAGGAGCAAGCGAGCAGCCCTGTCCTTCTCCCCTCGCTCGCGGCCGGGAACCCTCCCATCGGCGCAAATGAGAGACCAGGAGAAGGCTATTGCTCAAATACTTTTCTTAGTGTTCCGTCTTATTTTTTTTCAATTCAGTTCAACATTGCTATTTTTCACATGGACTTCTGATAAATACAACGGACAAATTTGAAAACATTCTACAACAGATTATCCATTTTCATTTTTGCTCTTAATTTCCTGTCGAACTAGGTCTTTTAGACAGCAACGGACAGGGAAGAGGCTTAAGCAGAAAAAAAAATATGATTGTACCAATATTATCAAGCGACTCGGTGCTCGTGACCCCTCCAAGTGCCCGGTCAGTGCAAGGGGGTTTCATCCCACCCCAGTGGAGAGCACCACAAGTTTCTTTTTTTCCAGCAGTGGGGATAGGACTGAGCTGAATAAGAGGAAACAACTTTATATTAAAAAAAAATAAAGCTGCTGCTTTCATAATCCTGCACTTTCTATTTAAGCTCTTTCTATTTTGGATTAAGAAAATAACAATTCTCCATTAGGCATTGCCCTGTTTACAAACACATCACAATTTTGCCCAATGGCAGAGCCAGAGGATATTTTTTTACACTTAGGAATACGTTAAAACATTAGATTTTACAGTTTTAGATATACATTTTTTAAATGTATCTCTCTCATTTTTTAAACATCACACTTTTAGCATAATAAATCTCATCATCTCCTTGAAGTCAGATAATATGGGTTCAATGGCCACAGAAAACACTTGGGCATTTACAGGCTCCAGAAGCACGAAAATGCCAATAATCATCACTTCATCTGTTTTCTGGTGAAGTTTTGATTATAGGGTTTTCAGTTCTTTCCTCCATTCCTATTCCTTCACCCTTGAATTTTCCATAGATAACCTCTTCTGCTCCCTAAGGAAGGAAACGCTGGAATTAAGGGGGAGAATTTGGAACCAAAGGCTGGAGTTACTGGACAGGTCGGATCCCGAGAGCCATGAAGTCCAACAGTGGGGGTTTCTGGCTGCAGGAGACCTTTATTTTTGGGAGGTGTTTTGCCACCGCCCCACATCACGCTCACAGGGGAACGGCAGAGCTCTCTACCCTGGATTTGCACTGCGAAAAGACTAAATCTTGCCCCTTCAGATAATGAAGGTTTAATGAACTGCAGTGTTTTTCCTGTCCTACAGGGCTTGCATTCACAAATCCAAGGAAAAAATAAAACCAAGTCAGTAACGGGGAAGAAATAGAGACAACGAGATGACAAACATCTGGACAAGCTGGGACCCCAGAAAGGTAAGAAGGGACCCAATACTGCTGAAATAACCTGCATTCACTGAATTCTCACAAGAAGTAAAACGTGGGTTGTTATCTGTATATTTTTTGCATATGACCACTTTCTTGCGCTTCAACTAAACAGGGTTTGTGGTTAAAAAGACAATGATAATTTACTGCCAAGAATTTCCCTGTTGAGGATTTACCCCCGGGAGAGGGGCATCTCCCGAACAGCGCAGAGGACAGAGAGCCCCGGCACCGACAAAGAGCTGTCCCGAGCTGCCTGTTTACTTTCTGATAATTGCTAATTTTGCCCTGTTACCTTCCTAATTGGATATCAACACGTTTTCAGTATCTGTCGTAGGCTTCGCTCACAGGCAGGGAGATGTGAAGAAGCGTCAGTATCTCACACTGACCAAACCGCTTCATCGAACCTGGACAGGAGCATGAACCTGAAGCACCCTCACCACTACGTCACCACCAGTGCCAATTAACCTCTTCGCTTTTAAAAGACAGAGGCATAATAGAAAAAATACAGGAATATAAATAAGAAAATTAGGAGAGGGAAAAAGACAATGTCCATTAGTTAATAAGCTAGTTCATAAATTAAATGCTCTAATTTGTGGTGTTTACAAAATACCTAATTTTAGGAACATGAATTTTCCTATGTTTATACGACACGACACAGTATTTCCTAAGTAAGTAAATCTTCCCAAAGAGTATAAAATCAACAAAGCGATTAGGCACAGAAAACAAAAGTTAAGCAAGGCATTTGCTAACAACTCGGATCCTGCAGAATAAAGCATTATCTAGTCTCTAATCAGGACTTAACACATCATTTGTCCCGAAGGACTGCAAGGGACAAAATACTATGAAATAAAGTTGGCTTAGGAGAGCCCAGATTAACACAAAGCACACCAGTGGGCCCAAACAATAGGAGTTCAAGGCAAACCAAACCAAGTGCTCTGGCAACAGGCAGTAACTAGTCACGGGTACTAGTTAGAGCTGGCACGGGAAGACTGATGTGGAAGGTCTGGCTAGAGAAGCGGCATCAGTGGCTCAGGAGGAAAATGAGCGTGCCTGACAGGTTACACTCCCAGCAGGAATCACAGAACATGTCGGTTATTTATAAAAGCAGGAAAAAGCATTTTCCAAATATTTGCTCCCACTTCTCCTTCAACCCTCCACCACAAACATTCAGATACAACTGTATCCTAGGTCTGAAAAATAAAATAACATTTCCGAGTCAGATGAAGCCGTACCAGAGAACTGGCACTATTTCTCGTGGAGGGGACATTCCCACCCTCGGGCTGACTACACACTGCAAAGGAGGAGATTTTGGAGAGGCAACCTCAGAACCCTTGTCCAAATCTCAGGTAGATGGGATTTCTGTTGTATAAAATGCCACGTGAATGAGGTTTTGCAGTACCGGGAAGTCTTGAGAGGCCAAATCATCTCCCCTGTGCAGTGCCTGAGGAAAACTGTTGATCCTGGAGAAGCAGGAGGGGAGAAGAGCCGGGATGCTCCTGCACACACGGTGGGGTGAGCTCCGGGGACAGCCCAGGACTCGCTACGATGCTCTCACGGCTGCAGAACTTAACCAAGCCATTAGGCCAATTTCTGCCCTTTCGGGAGGTCTGGTGGTGATTCTGGCTCATCCCTGCCCTTCTCAAAATACCTGCAGCATTTAAGCAGTTGCAAGGCCTGATGGCCAGCAGTCCCCGGAGGATAAGGAGCATCTCTTCCCAACGCAACGCACCTTGAGCAGCACTGCGCTAAACATTTACTCTGCTGTTCAGCATCAGCTGCTGTGTGCCGTCCCCATAATTAAGTACGCAGATCTATAAGGAGCTAAAAGTAATTTAACGATTATTTCTGTATTACAACTGTGTAGGCAAGCTTCCTGGCCCTCCCTTCTCCCTTCAACGAGAATCCCCTCAGAACCGAGGAAACCTACGCTACAGCTTGCAGAGCTGCCAGCAGAGATGGCCCGTGCTCACGAGGACTCCCAAATCACCTTATCACACGCATGTCTTTGTTTCTAAAATACTAAAAATCCCCTCTTTCACGTAGTTTCATTAGATAGCAGTATTTCAGGCTCTGATCTGTGAAATCCCAGAGTCATTTCAAACGGGGATTGTGCCCAAGGAACAGCATCAGATCCGCACAGAGGCGAGAGGAGAGTCACATCCTATTACAATTTGGGGAATTTATTTGGCTTTTTTGTATTTGCGGAACAACTCGCTCCCGGGCTGTAAGTTTATATGCCAGCCCTCAGCCCGGTTCAAACGCCCAGAGCCAAGTCACAAACTTATCAGGAAGGTTTGTAATGGAAATGCTGACAGACCCTTAAGTCTAGTGGCACTGGCAGGTGCTCCCACAATACAGGAACATAATTCAATCAAGCTTTGGGCTGACGTCACGAAGCACAAAACAACTCAAATGCTTTATGAACAGTACCAGAACCCCTGAGATTCAATTACAGTCTCGATATTCCATCAGGAGTCATACTTAGCTGTTTTTAATATAACAAAACCTTTGTACCAGTTATTTATCAAATAGGTCGATCGTATTTATACGTACAGTCAGAGGAAAAAGCGCATCGTGCCACGTTAACTTGACAACCCCAAATCTTCAGGCTTTTATTCAAGGAAACAGCACCAGGAGAGAGTCTAATTTTTATATACTACAGAAGAGAAAGAACTGAATCCCTGTTTTCCTAAGGATTACACACATGCCTGAGAATTAATTCAGTGATTTCAATTTTTTTTTTTTTTCCTCCATTTTTGGACCCCTAAAATTATCCTGGCGGAGGTACCGATCGCTGCAGAGTGAATGTAAGATAAAAGAGGGGGGTTGTTTTGTGTTTGATGGTGTTTTTTTTTTTTTAAATAAACTTTGCTGGAACCCAGAGAAACAGCCCATGGGCCTGAAAGGATGGGCTGTAAGGGTAAAAAGGTACATTTGGGGTAAAACCCTGACTGAAGGCAATGAAGCCCAGATGCCAGGACTGCTGAAAATGCCAGTGGGCTTTCGAGGAGAAGAGGACCAAGCGAGCACCGAAGGCATCCGGCGTCACTCCCTGGCCCCCCGCTGAGAGAGCGGAGCAGAAGGCACCGCCAAGTGCCAGAGACATCGGCTCAACCTCGGAAGCCTTTTCACCAGGTGAAAAGAAAATCATTATATTCAACAAATCAAGTCTTGGGGGATTAGACAAATTCCACCAGAGCGCTCTGCAAATCCAGCGGCGCTCGCGTGAAGCCTTGTTTCCAAAATAGATCAATACCCGGCCCAGACAACAATAGATCGCAGCTACCTATTGTCATTGCTACCAACAGGCGTCCTGAAACCGACTGTCACAATCGCTCTCACCCAACAATGCTGTTACGGCACCTTCCCGTGAAGTACTTTCTCCCCACTCTCAAATCCACCCAGAGAAACCCTGATTTTTAAGTACACCTGGTTGTTTGATACGCAGATGGACTGCCCCGCTGTTTACCTTGGCAGAGAGAGTAAATATGCCAAAACCTTTCCCAACGCTTTGCCTAGTTCTGTAAGTTTGCTAAGAAAAGAAATTACACAACAGCCTTTGAAAACATTAGGAAAAAAAATAAAAAAATCTAAGGATTTGGTCAGTGCCACCCCTCTGCTCTGCCAAGAAGCAATAGGCAGAAACAGGTAAAAGAAGAAAATTGAGATTTTCTGCTGTTGCAACATCAGAGATTTGTGCCCCGGCCCAAACCCCCAAGCCAGAGGTTTGAAAACCTTTGAACGGCACAAATGGCAAGAGGCAGATTTCGGCACTTGGGCTCGATCCCCTGAGGCACACGATCCCTTCCAGATGACAAAAAAGAAAAAGTGGCAGCCCCTCAGCATCTCGGTGCCTCGGACTGACGGGCAGCATCAGCTGCCAAAAGGCAGGGGAGGAAATTCGGTAGCCACTTTTCCTTAGCAGTTAATAGTACAGCATAAATAACACCAAATTAAATTATTCAAGGGACTCGTTTGAACTGTTGTTATTCCTCCTCCTGTCTTCCGAGGTGCAAGAGGAACTCTGTGGACTATCTGCAGGCGCTGGCAGATGGTACATACTATTACATGTATATTAATTTTATATGCCTACATCTTCAGCAGGACATGTCAGACATTCCCGGGCCGTGCCGCCTCTTCTCTCTGCTGACCGCACAGCCAGCTCACTCAAACTAGACATTCGTGTGAGCAATGACAGTCTCACCTATTCTTCGCCAGCCAGAACACAGGGAGCTACGCCTCGGCAAATCGCTGGGTCCTTTGGCAGGGACCAGAAAATGAATCACAGCCCCGGGGCCATCTCTCCTCGGCCGGCTCCGAGGAGCCCTAGGAGATGTAGGCACCTGACTTTTGTAAGGCTGCATTTCAGAAGCTTCAAAACAATAGGCTGCCTCCCAATTCAGGACATAAAAAAATAATTTCCACTTCTTGAAATGTAATTTCTAGCCCTTCTTAGTCCAACTTTGATGATGTCCACCTCCCTGGTATCATTTATCTGGGAAAATTTTGGTAAAAGATCCTTAAACCATTACAAACACATCCCCTGTTCCTTATTAAACAATTGCAGATCTGTTATCTTGGCTTATGGGAACTGATCTAAATAACATCATGATATCAAACACTGAAAACCACAGGCCTGGGGCCACCGGGGCTCTACTCTTTTTCTAGGCCTTGCAAAGACACACATTTCCAGACACAAAATGTAGTTTACCATTAGAAGTAAATGTTTGATCTGTGAAGCTTACAAAATGACTTTGTTTATCATAGCAGATGAAGAAGAAAAAAAAAAAGGGAATAATTTTAAACTCAAAACAAAACTGTTTATATGACAGCTTTTACTGCTCCATGATTCTGTGCATTTAAGAGAGATTCAAGCAATTAACAGCATAAACTTTCATTACATAGTTCTATTATATATGTTTATGTGACTTAGTTGTTCATCTGTTATTTAAGCAATTTCCTCATTACTAGGGCACGGTAAAGATATTTGCTGATCCTGTCAAAAAACGTCAAGCAGTCCATTCGCAACATTCCTGGGATCCCCAAGCCTCTGCTTAAATCCTTTTACTTACAAGGTAAGTAAAATATCAAAGCGACTCCAAATTCAGTAACTAATTTGGTTCAAATCGCCAGGGGGGGGGGAGGGGGGATTAAAATAATAAATTAAATCACATGTTCAAGCTGCAGAAGCCAAAAAATAAGTGGAAGCGGTGAAAGATTAAAATTTGTGTGACCCGATGTTCCCGAGACGCAGAGGCTGACAATTCTTTGTGCCTATTTAATGTTTCCGGGGAATTTGGTCAATGGGAGCTGCGTTTGCCGATGACAAGAATCAATCTGAATTTGGGAGCGGTACGAGCGCAAATCTAATGGGAAGAAGCCAAATTGTACCTCACACGCTTCCAGATGCCTTTTGTTCCCACGTCCCTTACCGAACACGTTGCACAAGCTTTGTACTCCTACTTAATTCCAAGTCAGGCCTGAGCTCCCTGGTTTAACAGATACACTTTGTTCACAGATACCTCGTATCCACGGAATAACCGAAAAACATTCTTTCTGTTCCTGCTAAATTTGGCAATGGCAGGCACAAGCGTCTCCTCCAAGTGACATTTGGCTGGATCTGGCCCCTGAGCATTTCAGCCTCTCAGATAGCTAACGTAGATGGCTTTGAATTATTAAATGTATTCAGGAGTCTTGACAAGGTAGACAAGCAAGGATTATGACAAAAAAGTATTTTATAGAAAAGCTACAGTATCCAACAGGCGCAACTGAACTGTTTCAGATACAATTCTCTTAGATCAGATCTCAGGCAACCTTTTTGCAGAGTATTCAGACCCTCTTCCATTTAACAAGGCTAATTTTCTTCCAAAATCACAAATCCAAGGGGATTCATGAATTTTTTTTTAATTTTTTTTTTCTTTTTTAATTGCCAAGACAATTCCTCAGCTTCCAGATTTAAATACACGTGAGGGATTGTAGGTGGCTGTGTCTCTGGAACGTCCTCTGCAGGATGCGCTCCGCTTGCCACTGCCAGCAAGACCCAAACTCAGAAGCAACCTCTCTCCTTTGTAACTAAATATTTAGCTCCTCCAAGCATGCAGGGTGGTGTCTCAGGCCAACTCAAATACCATCGTGTGGGTCCCCCTCTGCCCCCACAGCGCGCTCTTTAATAGGGCTCGGAGGGGAGGAGGATCGAACGCTTCGCAAGTAAACATAGCTGGAAGGATGGGAGGTAACTAGCATTCTTCTTCTTCTTAATCATAATTACGAAACGTTAGGGATGAAAAATATGGAAGTGGTTGCTTTTGTGTATCCACGGAGCTAAAGCCTGGAGGATTTTTCAACAGGGAAAGCCGGAGAGGAGCATCGGGGAGCAGCGCTGGGGGTGGCAGAGGCGGCCGGAGGGGCCGGGAGGTGCCGTGTCCCCTCACACCGGAGACCTGGAGACCTGGAATGCCGCCTGGCAGAGGGAGCGACGTGGTGCAACACGCACGCAAAGCCAACACCCAAATTCAATCATCGTTCGCTGTGTTTTCTGACACAGACCACTGCAGACACGGACTACCCTTCAGCGTCACCTGTGTAACCCCAACAGCTACGCACCCACTACGCTGCCTCCCTGCATTATTAAAGCACTTCTCTGACCCCTACGCTCAACACTTCTCATGTATTCTTTTTCTTTTCTTTTCAATTCTGCATTATAACCCCCCAAATAAATCACATTCTTCCCAAATCCCCCCTGGTGAAGGTGTATTCTTCCCTACCACGCACACGTTACTCCTACCGTCAGCTGTGCCCAACCGGAGTGGCCACCAAAACCTTTTCAAGATCTAGACTGTATTTAACTTCACCTTTTCTGATGATCCACCCAGAACAGCAAAATTATGCCCCTTTCCCAGAAGGCCATGCTCCAAAAATTGAACTCTACTTAAAAAAAAAAACAAAACCAAAAAACCAACCTACATTTGGTTATAATTTACTCAGACACATCCATAGTAAAAAAGGACTTCAAAACAAATCCAGCTGAATTTGTGATTCCCTAGTTAAAGATGTATTAATTTGTAATTGCTGTTATTTTAATACAGGACAAGCCCTAATCAAACTAATGGCAAAATTAAAAGCAAGTCCTTAAATCCTTTAAACTGACAGCTTTATTCAGTGATGTCTGTGCTAGCAAAGATTTTAGATTGGTTTTTTTGTGCGTGTGCAATAGGAAGGGCCAATCGTAAGAATTTGGTTATTTTCCTGCTACTCACACCCACACAATATTCAAACATATACACAGTGGGCAATCTCTAACAGATGCTTGAAAACTTAGGTAAAATTAAATACTTAAAATAGAAGAAGCAGAAATTGAACACAATCAGGAAGATGTGGGCTTTGATTAACGGTTCAGAAACTGAAATACACCAAATGTGACAGACCTAGCAAATTCTTTAGTACCACAATTGTCGAAAACCTGCTTCAAAATCCATCCCCCAAAAATCAAGCACCAGCGATCCTCATCTTCCCCTTATTTTACAATGGCTCGTACTTGGATTATGACAAATGCTAAGGAAGCTAAGGTGAACTATTCAGAAAATTTTAGAAGATCTGGGAAAATCAATTCTATTTTGGCAACTGTTCCAAAAAAAAGGAAAAGAAAAAAAAAAAGAAAGAAAAAAAAAAAAGGAAAAAGAAAAACCCGGCTTCATTCTAATGGACATGCATTGTTCAATTTAAGTAACAGGTATTAAATCACTTTCCAAATACAATATAAATTTGAGGTAACTCCAGGGGAGTTTTCTTAAAAATAATTTCAGTCTTCCCCAATTCCCCCCGTTAAGGTCAGAGTCTCTGAAGCAGCATGGCTGAATTGTTTTAGTGCTCTCTGCTGAACACCTGCAAACATCAAACAAAAACTCCTGGTCCTTTACTGGGTTGACAAAAGCCTTTCATGTGAAAAATGCTCCATGGGAATGTCACGGCTGTGGCTCAGGTTACATTCCTTTCTCCCTCCCAGCCCTCACCATTTCTTAACATGGTAAGAAGCCATGTTTGTGAAATTAAAGATTAAAAGGAAATGTGGCTTCACTTTATTTTCATTCGCACGTTACAAATCACAATAGAGCATCATATATTAGATGAGTAAAAAGCTATTAAGATGACTTTAAGCATGAAAGATCACCACACGTCCTGAAGTACAGTTAGTTTCACTTCACTCCTTGGGATTGCTTTTCTTTGGGGTCGGTTTTGGGGTGGGTTTTTTTTTTTTTTTCCTCCCCTCTCCTAAGAGAAGTTTCAGGTTAATGCAGAGGAATGACATCTGTAGTTCCCCATGTCAGCAAATATCATTTTTAAAAGAGGACCATTAAGAGAAGGTCAGCTCAAACTTCAGAAGGGCATCTGTCCAGAAGGAAGAACAGGACGCGTCCGGCTGGCTAAAATTTCATATTATCAATATGGATAATTCGAATAATAAACTGCTCACGTGTTATTAATGGAGCTATCTTTAATCCTTCCATGCAGTAACAGAAAACCATCTCTTGCAGCAGTTGCCTGGGCGCTATCACATCAAATCTACATGTCTCCAGCGCTGGCTCCCTGCGAGCCCGCACGCCAGAGATGCTGAAGGAGCCAGCCCCTGGCACACAGCTGGCTGGCCAGCAAGAGCCCGGCGAACAATAGCCACGCTTCTCCTGCACGCAACTCCCTCGCCAGGCCGCACGCCCACCCTCTCACCGGGACCAGGGAGGGACAACTCGCTCATGCCCACGCTCTGACAACTTTTTCCAAAATCCCTGGTCACTCGCTCCCTCTCCAATCACCAAGCAACAGCCGTTTCTATAGGAAATTCCACATGATTTGCCCCTGGAAGAGCGTACCCTGTGCCTCATCCCATTGTGCAAACAATCTACCAACCTTCCTTTATCAGGCTGGGTCCTTCAGCCTCCACCAGCAGAGACCGGGGGATTCGAGCATTTACATGTGGTGACAGTGTGGGAGGGTTCAGGTGTTATTTTAAACGGTCTGTATCTTAATATTACTGACTTAACTTCAGCTCATTAAATTATTTGTGTAGCTGAAACAATGCGTCAAAGTTACTTTAATGCTTCCAGATTTAGAGACAATAAAAAAACCAATATAACCCCTCGATTCTACTCACTCTTCAGATTCGCTATCCTGGGGTATTTCTGATCAAAATGACTTGGTAGATGAGGTTTACGATGCATTTATTAAATATAACTATCTAGTCAATTGCTGCTAGACCAGTGTTAGTTGCTGCATTGACTGGTATATAAGCATGACAAATTGATTTGTCTGGCACAAACACTCTTTGCTTCTCTCCAGTGAAAACAAATATAGCAAATATTATGTCTTCGGTTAAATCAGTTCTTAAAATTATGTCATTCAGAAACTGACAAAAAATAGGATTAAAATCTTTAGCTTGCGAGATACAAGGCAAATGACGTTTGGAAAGTTACTCAAACCTAACAGTAAAATTCTCCAAGTCACTATATTCATAATGTAGCCAAATTTGTGAAGACAAAACAAAACCGTGTTATTATTTTGAAAGTCTGAGTAGAATAAAATTCACAAAATGAGTGCTTAATAATTGTAGGCGGCGTTTGATCTAGTATCTTAAAAATGCACATTTCAGACTACCCTCAAATTAGGAAGTCCTTCTTTGGAAATAAGAAGTTAACTGAGGTACCAGTGCATTTAATAAAAATGGCTATAGTGAATACACAGAAGAGGTTCCTTTAATTGAGTCCAAACTGCAAATACCAGGCATGAAACTATACGCAATGACGTGTTTATATCTAGATATCTACTGGCAGTTTGCAGGGAGGACTTGTCCAAATTTCCCATCTGATTTTGAGCAGGACTCGGCGGATAACAATACTCCGTACAGTGCGGGGCTACGTCTAATTGCCCCTGCTTTTAAAACACTCTCTACCCGGAGACGGATTTGTGTCCTGGCCAAAACATCACATCCGCAAGGCAGGGAACCCTCTTAAACGAACTTAATAGAAGAGCAAGGAAATCTCAAACGCCTGAGTGTCTTTGCTAGTTTTACTTCTAATTTGTCAGGCACATAAAAGCCTCTGTATAAAACTTTAGTTGCCAGACAATTATTGTACACATATGTTCTACCGCAAAAGAGCTCTGGTATTTCTTTTGTCATCAAACAGGACTCCTGTTTCTATGGAATGCAGGAGTTGCCCCTATAGTACTACAACAGCCAAATAAACAAACACACAAACAACCAAATCCTCCAGTTCAATTGCAGGGACTCTTCAAAAGCAGGCAAATATTTAGAAAGAAAATGCCCTGCCTTGCACCAGGAGAAAAGAAACAAGCCTGAAGATTTTAATTCACCCAAAAATATTCCACCAGCAAACAGTGATCTCTAATACTAAAGGGTCCTTTTCCCGGAAGAGGTTGGTGTTTAGACTCGGATACTTGCTGATTTATTTATTTAATTTAAGCAGCCTTCAATTCTTTTTCACAAAATTAATTCTCACGCAAGATGTTTTGCTTATAATTTCGGACATGCAAAAGCTAGCATCTGAAACTGGAAATAAAAATCTCCAATGCTCGACTGAAAACAGAAAAAAGATTTAAACTAGCTCACCTTGAACAATTAGAGAGAGGAGAACTTTAGGGTTTTAAAAAAAAAATAAAATCATAAATGTATAGAAATACTGTAAAAACGTCCCGGTCTTGTGGAAATAATAATAATAATAATAATACTAACAGCCAGCGCTAAGGAATAATTCCGCTCCAATCTGAATGAATCTGCTCCCCAGAAGAGATTAACACAACCACAACAAAGGTAATGCCTGTGGATAAATAACTAACAACAATTTCACTACATACGAAACAAAAATGTTACATACTTGAGCCAGTAAAATGTCCACTTGCCAAGGAAGTTGGTCCATTTTTCCCACTGCTCACAGGAGGTGAAAACATCTAAAAAAAACAAAGAGGCATTACTACTGGAAAACAAGAGGTTCCCGAGTCCACTGGCAGTCAAAAGTTCCTTCCACGTTCGCTGTGAACTATGCGAATAGTTCATCTCCCACGAACCATCGTCCCCCACAGACCTGAAAACGAGTCAATATTTCTTACAGCCCCCACCAGCCCCTCGCCACCATCATCACGTTTTTATTAGGCTCATTAGCTCCCCAAACAATATTCGCTTCCCCGAAGAGCTGGAGCGAGCCCGGTGCCCAGCAGCGTGAGCCAGGCTGGGAAGCGGGGCTCGCTCCCCTCTCCAACTCTCCCGCTGACAAAGGCGAAAAAAGTTTGGTTTTTTGTCGAAACCTTGGCCATAAACGTAGCAATGTCCATTTCCATCCCGCTTTAGGATTTGCCTGTCATATGGGAACCCGAATAATAATAATGCAAAGTGCCACCTGCCCTAAATTCTCATTTCGTCTCTAACACGAGAGCAATTTGAAGCAAGGCTCTCTCCCTCTCCCCCTCTCTCTCCCTCTCTCTCGCTCCCTCTCTCTCTCCCTAGCATTTATTTCGACCCTAATTGGTTTCTCTCTTCTTCGACGTGTCTAGTGGATAATACGCACCTTCCCTGAGTCAGAGCCTGCAAAAAGCGAAGGAACAAATGGAAAAAGTGCAACAAGCAAAGAGGGGGCTGCAAAGCTGCCTCAGGCTACGTTTCCTGGCCAAACTTCCCCAAGCCATCCCTCCCAAGCCAAGGCTGGAGCAGCAGC
>VXAK01014424.1:166145-184424 GCA_013399435.1 Arenaria interpres | reverse complement strand
GGGGGGGGAGGGGAAGTTGGGTTTGTTTGTGGGTTGTTTGGGTTTTTTTTTAGTTAAAGAAATAATTGACAAACCAGAGATTATAAGAACTTAGTTACTTAGTGTATACGCAGAGTTACCTTTTGAGATAATCCTCTTTATATACACAAGCAGAAATTCCTATGAATGTTATCACTTCCCAAATTCATTAGCTAATGTACTAATGTAATTGGACCTTAAATACTATACTGGCACACATCAGAATATTAAGATTTCAGGTTATCTCAGTTGTTCAGTTAAAAAAAAAAAAAATCTAGACAGGAGGAAAAAAAATACTGAGTGGTTGGGATGAGGGTAGAGGAGCACAGTAACCCCACAGCAGTCACTACTTGCACTGCTCAATGTACCCCCTGGGGCAGTACTTGGATGCCCCAGGGCTGAGCACCAGGGTGACTTCTGCAGAGAAAGGAGAGGTCCCTGCTGGGCTGCGAGTATGGGCAAGGGGTGAGGGGTGCATGCTGTCTGTGAGTGCCACCAGGACCTGGCGAGGAAGGTGAGCTGTCAGGCAGGAGGATGAGTTCGCTTTGGGTTAACGTGATGGGTTTTATTATCATAATCTGAGCTGATAACCTGTGCTTGCTCAGGACTTCCTCTGTTTTCATAACAGCAAGGGAGAGCTCTGAAAAAAGGTGCTGGGTGCTCAGGCTCAGTCTTTTAGCTGCACTGACTGTGGGTGGTTTGGGTTTGTAATTTCCAGAAGCAATTCGCACAAGAAAACAAAGCACTGACTCAATGAGGTGAAGCAAATATCATACGTTTCAGTACTTCTTCAAAAATTATTTTTCATCCCTGCACTTAGCTAACTCAATCCAGGATTTTTCTGTTTCTCCCCATCAGAATTGAATTACATCAAGATTTTAATTTCAAGATTATGC
Organism: Arenaria interpres; assembly: GCA_013399435.1. Lineage (NCBI taxonomy): Eukaryota > Metazoa > Chordata > Aves > Charadriiformes > Scolopacidae > Arenaria > Arenaria interpres. Next base: position 183,510 of record VXAK01014424.1, on the reverse strand, counting down.
TCCAGAGAACTCTAAACAAAAATGCTGGGGCTAGTAACTGACAAACAATGTGTTTGGGGTTTAGAAAGGAGCCACTGAAAGCTGGCTTCTGTTTGAAACTTCTTGCTGGCTCCAAGATTTGGGAAGTTCAAGACCGCGTAGGCTTCAGACTGGTTAACTGCCACAGGACCCACCTTTCCTGTCCTTACTTCAGGGTCAGTGAGAGTTTGACTGCAAACAGCTGAAAGGGGATACTACTCCCTTGTGTAGAGCATGCTAGAGAATTATATCCTGTTGGTCTTGGAGTAAATTAAACATCGTCGGTTTGGCAGCAGGTGGACTTGATCGTTTTTATTCTCATGAAGCTGACCAACCAATGTCGGTAGAGGATAACTCCTCTTAATTCCTGTAAATCATCAAGCAACTTGTTTAGTAAGTGGGATGACACGTGAGGATGAGGCTGGCTGCTCTTTTTCAGGTAGGGGTGGGTCCTGGGCCATGCCTGGCTCCTGGGCATCGAAGAGGCTCGGCTGTGGGACGGTGCTGGGGCTGTCAGCTCCTCGGAGCGGCTGCTGTCTTCTGGTATGCATCTACGTGCTGAAAAGCACAATGGTGCTTGCTTCTGGCTGGGGTCTTCAGAGGCTGCTACGACACCAATAAGTAAAAGTTAATTGCAAATTTATTTCCACGTGGCAATAAGGGAAAAACACTTGGGGCCAGTTTCCTTTAAAGAAAAGGGGGGGAAAGCCTGTTCTACACTCATTTGATTAACCCGTGCGGTTAATCACTGCCAGGTTTATGAACCTCTATTATAAACTTGTTACTCTAAGGGGTTTCAGTTCAGTGATGGAAAAACAGCTTTAGGGCCTGGGTAGGTAAGAGTGGCAAGAAGTACAAGTAGAAGCACTGAGCCTTTGAAGAGGTGTATAAATAATTAGCAACATATTTCATGTGGACCCTTTCGTCAAGATACACTGTCAGACCCGGGATTTTATCAGAACATGATGAAAATGTAGAAGGAGCTCTATATTTATGCCAGCACAACAATATTGAGACCTGAATTAATTCAGTATATTAGAAGCTATTTTTTGGTCACAGGTAACAGCTCTGCGCTGCTGAACTACTCTTCTATCTGCCGCGGTTTCTTCAGCAAGTGTCTGAAAGGTTCTTTACACTCTTGTGTCTTTTGAATCTTAGATCCATATTTCATGGTTGCAAAACATGCAACACAGGTGAAAACCTGAACTGCATCTTAATAAAGCAAAGTGATGAATAAATAGTAGCCCATGCAGCTTCAGAAGGTGAAGGGAAAATAGAAAGCAAAGGTGGGAACTTCTCAAAACACTTCAGTGGGAAAAAAAATTTAAAAAAACCCCTCTAGGACATACTCATGTGTCTCATTCAAAAGTGAGAAAAACATTGTTCTTACTGATAAACGACAAGCAGAAATCCTCCTAAGAAAATATTTATATCAGGAAGCTAATGGCATTGCAAGTGTCTCAGATACCAAGCACAACACTGTTTTAATCATGGTTTGGTTTAGCATCATTCCAGGTGGTTTGGGTGGGTTTTTTCCTATTTATAGAATGAAACTGTTTGCTTTTTAGGGCAAGACTTCTGCTCTCCCATTTCCAAGCACTAATCCTGGTCGCTGGGGGAAAGCCCCAACTCCACGTGTTGTAGATAGCTTTGCTCATCTTCACCTGGAGGAGGAGCCCAGTGGGCTTCAGGACATGCTTTGTCCAACTAAGAATTCATTTGCCTTCAACATAACCCAGTGTCGGCCAGTGGGTGTGGGACACTATGAGAAACCCACACTCTCAAATGCAGAGGCTGTTTTAGCATAAATGCATCGGTCTCTGCTACTTTCAGAAATGCTAATGGGACTTCCAAGTGAGCGTCAGGGCTTCACGTGCACTTTCTCCGTTAACCTGAACAGAATCAAGATTTCACTCTTCACCTTCTTCTGCCAAGGCTTTCTGCCCAGCTTTGGAGTCTGAATGAATAAATCAAATTCAAAGAGGGAACGAACTTCATTTTCTCTCCAGTTTCTGCGTTTGGGCTGAGTGATGGTAATCTTACCACAAGACCACAGGCCAGTGAATTTCTAAATCATGGGCATGAGGCATTTTCCGCCCTTTCTACTTACATTAGGAACTACATACACCTGTTTAAATAATGATTACAGTTATTTTTTTTAATAGCGTTCATGCTTGTGTGCATTTGTATTTTAAGAGGTTAGTACTTAGCTAGCTTTAGGTTATATTTGTTCATTGCGCTTGTCAAATAATTTTAAAGGAATATGCTGCGCTGTTAAAGAGCGGTGTTCTCTATTTGTGTGTTATGGGATGTGAAAAGCAATGGGATCTCCGCAGAATGCAATACACAGTGAAATGAGAAGTTATAGCTGATATGTGGAAGGAGATAGCATCATCCCTAATCTTCTCGGGTTTCCCTCGGCAGCATGCGAATTCCTAAAAATACCACGAGGCAAAACCAGACCCGATGGGTGCCTGCGGGCGCTGCGGGTGACTCTGGCCATGCAGACAATGTACAGCTGCTCCCTCTTGCCAGGGGCACCATCACGAGCAGGACAGCGTTTGGCCACCCGAGCAACTCTGCAGAACTCACAGGCGGTTTGTCACGAACCCAGTGAACTTGGTGGCAAAGTCCCAGCTGCAATTCTAACACCCGGACCAGGTGTTACTCCTCTGTGAAGCACTATCCAAATTAGCCTTTCTTACTATTTACATTCTCATTTCCACTCTTGCTAAGAGTATACCACTCTCATTTTTACATTTCTGTCTCTAAACTTGCCTTTGCTACTCAAATGAGAAGCTGTGTGCAAGAGACTAATTAATGCTTAGCCACCAGACAAAATACCTAGATAGATGCAAAGCCAGCCCCTCCTTAACAGAGGAGGTTCTTCCCGCCCTGGTTTTAACCTGGAAGAAATGCTAGAGAAATCCATAGGTTTTAGCAAGATAAGTACTGGGAAAAGAAGGTCCATATTTTCTTGTGTACCTTCAGTCTCTTCTAGTGGCCACTGGAAGCTGACACTAACCAGGCTATGTCGTGTTCCACAGAGTCAGACGGACTGACTCGGTAGCCATCTCTACGGTGTGTCTGTTTTTTATTTTCACAGTAGCCCACAGGGCAGGTATTGCACTTGACGAGTGAGTGGAAACTGTGCCACTCAGCTATTACTTTTTAATCTGCTAAGCAGGAAAGTGAGCCTTTTAAGTGCCTGGCTTGCGGGAGGTCATCATTAGTCTGTCAAGGAATTTCTTTATTGCTATCTTCCATAAATGTATTTGATATGGCAACTCCTAGTTATGTTGTTTTGAACAGACAAGACGTACTGTTTATGAAAACAGACTTCTTAAAAGCAAGCTGTGGTGGCGGGTAAAGGAGGAGAGGTTGTTTACAATGTTTTAAGCCAAACGGTTCCTTTGGCAGGAGGTTTTCTGTAACAAGTGAGAACAACAAGAATTAGCTCTCTCAGCACTTCAACGAGCAGAGATTTTTGTCTATAATGAGAAGAATGAGGCTTGTTTGACATAAACTACAAAACAACACAGGAAAGATGAAGAAGGAGGGCAGAAATACATTACTGAAGGTGAGGAGAAACAAGTTCACTGCTCTACTGTGAATTCAAGATTCTTGCTCATTATAATGTATAATTACAGCTGGCATCATTCCAAAGGAGGGGTGAAAAGAAGGTAGGTCTTACCAACCGTGGTAAATCCTGTTAAGGAACTGACCACAGCAGCATCCTACCTAAATTCATCTAATCCAAATTGTTCTCATTTTATTCTTCTGTACTGGGTCCTTCCTTATGCAGAAATGCAAATTCACTTTGGACTCCTGAGATTTGAAAACTGATTAGAATTTTTATGTTCCTCTGTTAGGGGTAAAAATAGGTTATCCCAAGATAGACAGCCCCTCAAATTATACACTGATCTGAGAAAATGGGAATAGCTTACTTTTGTCATTAAATGAATAACTACTTCCAGCAACCAGTGCCAATGACATTGTTGCACCTCTTCTGATTTTTGTCGTCTTTCTGATTATTTTTTTTTAAAGTAGTTTAATGATAAGCTTACTAATGGCAGACTCTATTTACTTGAAGTGGGATATTCATCAGCGAATACAGTGAGGATACTGGGCTGAAATTTGGCCGTCTGAATGTGTCTGGGTACATACATCTATGTGAAGCCCCTAGGGCATGGCTTTTGTTTTTAAAAGCAACGACAGACCAGGATACCATAGGGAAAAGTGAATATTTATTTAATTCAAACCCAGGATGGTATTTTCTGTGTAGTGAGACTGTGAGGCTCTTTCTCTTTCTTTTTTTGTTTGTTTGGTTTTTTTCCCCCCTCTGTTCTTGCTCCCTTAGAGCAATTGTAAGGCTAGGTTGCATTGCTGAACACCTTTCCCACCAGTAAACGATGTCATCTGAGCCGTGGTGGCTGCGCACAGATGACTCTGGACCCTGGCTTCCTGGCTCTGAAATATTTGGCCATTTGGTGGTGTGGGGACAATGATTGCTTTTCTTCTGGTCTGGCTCCCAACGGCTCTTCGCACCTTGCGTATCCTTCTTACATTGACATTGTTCTTCTCATTCCAAGGTCTTCTGACAGCCTCAAAACTGGAGCTCATCATAAAGTATTCACTTTGTCACTTGCTCTCCTCTTCTCTCGTTGGGTGTTTCATGGCAGCTGTCTCACCTTCACTCCCCTCCATGACCTGTGGCATCTATGTATGCGTGCTTCATTTCATTGACAGCTTGGGACAGGAAACTGGTGAAGTGGTTTGGTTGGAGGGGGAGAGTAGAGAGGGAGAAGCTAAGGCTCTCTGTAATGGAACAAGTCTTATCTACGCAACCTTCCTTCTGTATGGACACAACTGTGTGCTGCTTATTAATATTTCATTGGTATTACACATGCACACTGCTAAGAATGGTGCTTATCTAGGCATAAAAAGGCTATTAATAACTGATCCTATATGTACCTGTTAGTTTCCAGAATCTTATTACAGAAGTGATTCTTTTTGCTCACTTCCATTCCAGTGCTGGTTTTTTCACTTGCTTCTCCTGACCTTTATCTCTATGTTAGCCCATGATTTTTTGATTATAGAAGGAGAATAGCTAAGAATTGATGTCTAATGGTCTTAAAGGAAATAATTCTTTAGAAAGCATTGAAGAATAATTATTTATTTGGAGTGATTTTTTCCTGTTATTTCCTGTTGGTATTGCTGTTTTCTTTACTAGAGCTGTCTAGGGGAATAAAAATCTAAGGTAAAGCCAAAGGGGTGTGTATTCCACTGTATTTTACCTGCAGTTTTTGGTTTAGCCCCTGATCTGTTACATAGCCATAAAACGGGGTTAATGTGATGGCAATAACAGACACAAATCAGGGTTAGGTCTGCTAAGCATAAAATGAGAATTATATTGAAGTAAAGATTTAGGGATCTACTCCTAGTTATATCAGGCAGGAGAGAACCGCGGATGTCTTCTGTAAGCACAAGGATATATGCAAAAAAAAAGTGTTATGAGGTTATATATAATCTACTGAACTTATTCTTTTGTCTATGTGATAAAAGATGTATTAAAATCAGCAAGAGGAAAAGGAGCCAATCTTTGCTGCCATGAGAGAGTTCTTACAGTTTCGGGTCTGTGGTGTCAGTTTGGAAAACGGAGGGTATTTTTTGTTTTCAGTGTGGTTTTTGTTTTCTTTTATGCAACACTGGTATGAACTATAATTAAACCAGGTACCCATATGTTTTCACAGGAAGACAAATGGTCTGTTTATTTCAGCAGCTGTTTAACAAGCCACCAGCACAATCAATTAAATTAATCCCAGGAAATAAAACCTGAAATAAAGATGATATCTGAAATCATTTTTATTCATGGTTAGAGACCATGCAGATTCTTTTGACAAGTCGAAAAATCTTATGGGTGATGTTGAAAACTTCAACGTACAAGTGCTAATTCAATTTGAGGGCAAAAAAACTGACTTGATAGAACGGTTTCTGTAGAGATATTACTAGAATAGCAAACCCCCAAGCAATACAAAAGCAGCCAGAGTATTGTATGCTCATTGCCTGAATTTTCAAACATTTAACAACGGTGAGAAGTATGAATATGCAAAGCTTCCAGACTCTGACCAACACTTTTCTCATTCTTTTCTGTTCTTGGAATGGAAAAGCCAGTGGTTCTTCATTGCATACATGTATCTGTTATTAATGCAATTTAAAGTTGCATATGATATAAGGTCATAGGTCTCTAACTCAGCAGAGCATTTAAGTAAATCAGCCTCTTCACCAGCTGCAGCACCTTAAATATGTGTGTAAGTGCTCTGTTGAACTGGGGCTAAAATTTCAGCCCTTGTATCTTCACAGCTGCTACGCAGGGGAAGATGAAAAGTGGACTGTGCATAGACAGCGCAATATTAAAAATGTATTAAATCACAATTATGGAGATTAAAATATTAAAATGGGAAGGAACTCTTGCTTTTAATGGTGAGGGTCCTAAACAGTCATCCTCGTCTCTAGAAGAAAAAACATAGAAAAGAGAGCCTTATAATGAATGTCCCATGTGAGGGAATGGTTTGAATAAGAATTTCCCTCCCACGTGGAAGACCCCTTGACCTCCAAGAGGATTTCGGGGACTTACTGCCACATTGGGTCTGAAGGCTCCAAAGGTAGTGTTAATTTGCCTAATTTTAAGTTCTGGGCCAAATCCTGCAAGCTCTTATTTGCATATATAGTCCATTATGCCTGAATAGCTTGTGGCCGCATTTTATATGTATCAGCCCCAATGTTTTAACTGGAAATGTGAAATACCACAACGTGCATACCACAGTTACACTGGCATTGTTGTCTGACCCTTACTTTTTGCTTTTTCTCACACAAGCAGTGCCACCGATTTCTGATAGACAAAAAGAAACCAAACCTGAGATATACATGCAAGGCTGAGAATCTTGTGCTTACTGCTGAATGCTCAAAGCTTTGACATCTAGCTAAACAAGACAGTAAAACCTACAAGAGTCAGTGTTTTGTTTTGTTTTTTTTAAGCTAAAATCATCTTGCTATAAATAAAGGACACCGATCTCTGCAGGTTAAGGGTATCAGGGCAGCAGCAAATCTGTTTACGTTAGACTGTCTTTTAAATATAAAAAAAAATGTGGTTTTAAAATAAAAAAGCCAAACTCTGTGTAACACTGAAGAATGCCACAAAAAATGCAGTTGATGTGCCATAAACGCTTTTATCTTTTACAAGCCAGGTTTTTATCCTGTACAGGCATTAAAGGATTTATTCTGGGAGCTTTTCTTCTGAGACAACTGCAGTTTTTCTCCTCCTTGCTAACTCTTGCTGGTGTAGTTTGCAAGAGACTTCTCGGCTTCCTGGGTCCCTTGACGGTGGCAAGTAGGCAAACATTCTAGGTTATGACAAAAGTATTGAGGCTCTGAGCAAAGAGCTGACAACATCTCTGTTTTCTCTAGCCTCCTGAAGTCCTAGTGCTCTGATTGCTTTGATGGGACCTGTTGGAGTATGTCTGTCTACCTTCTCTTCAGCCTGAATGTTCCCGTTTCCTTTCTGTGGAAACCGAGCGGTATGGTGGCCAGGAAAACACCACCGGGTCGTGTTTCGGTTTGGAGATAGGTGGTGATGTGCCCTGGGAGCTGGAAAGTGCTTCAGGGTCCTTAGCGTATGCTAAATTGCAGCGGAGGGGGAACACCACTGCAGCCTGGAAATGTGACTGGGATCCAAAATGAGACTCGCTAAAAGCAGAGCTCCTCACTTGTTTGTCAGCATCTCCACAGTGGATTTCCTCCACGGACAGATTTTTCTACTGAAAATTTTCATGGCCCCATTACTTAACCTGAAATGTGAAAATCAATCCAAGCTTCTGCTTAAATATGGTCAGACAATGTGTCCACCCACTTCCTCACTGTAAATGTGTAATAGTATATGTACTAGCTGATACATGTATTATATGCATTTTGCTGAGCTCGAGGAATTGTTTAATGATGAAAGAAAAAGTAATCTGCTGGTGTTTAAAGCACTAAATCATGTGTAAAATAAGTATCTCATGCAAAGGAGGAGGAAGGAACAGGGCACAGGGAGGGAATGTTGTCACTTCTACGTGGCCAATGTTCAGAGCACGACTGAGCCTTAACTACAGAGGGCACTGCCAACTACTGACTGGAATTTAAGGTTTTTGCTGCCATGTGGCTTTTTATCTAACACCTGACGAGTAATTTGAGCAGTAATCAATATGCTGCAGCTTCCTGGAGTTGTACACATTTCCTAATAATCAATCCAGACTTTTGTTTGGTTGCCATCATTAAAGATGATCAGAAAAGAAGGGGTTTGTGAATATAAATGAAGCACCCTATTGCTCTAGGCCGTGCTATGTCTAACTTGGGCAAAATATGTTACTTGGTGTTAACTCTGTAGCTTTCTATTTGCATAAGAAGGCTGGCTCTGTTTTGGAATGCTGAATAGAAAATTAAAAATGCAGGCCAGTCTTCGGGAACATTTTACTTACTATTTTAATAAACTTTTGTTTATGCCTAGAGGTGCCATTAAATTACCAGCCAGACATTAATATACAGTACACAAGGGATCTTGTATATAAGCAATGATTATTACTGCGTGACTCAGATGAAGCTTGCTATATACACAGATAGCTGCTGGATGGGAGATGAAAACTGAATACCTGTCTGAATAAAGAGTGGGGATACTTAGGCAACAGATGTGCCATTTGGGTGGCTATGTTCAGAAGTAAGCTATTTTTATTTTTTCTGAGAGCAGAAGCAGGACTCAAGGGGACAGTGGTTTGTCACCGTAGAAACACTTTTACTTTCTTTCATAAAATCCTGTCAGGCAAGCACATGGTGTGGTTGATCCTGGGAGGTAAAAGTACTAAGCATTTCCAAGTGAAGTATTGTTCTGGACCCCCTTAAACAAGTCTTATTACACCTCTGAAGCATCTGCTTCAGTTGCTGAGTCTTGAGCGCGCAGGGATGATGGAAATGGTTAATTCCAAACATGGCTTGCTTTCTGTGCTACTGTGTCCACAGTAAGAACATCACCAAAGGAAGCAAATACTGCAAGAACAAGCTGGAGTAAGCGTGAGCCATGGACACCACACTGGAAAACATCTGTCTGAGTAAAAGGGTGGAGAGGTAAAATTGGAAAGATGTATTTTGCTGCAGGGCTTGTGCTTGCATGCTTCCATGCAAGGTACAACTTCCCCAGACAGGTACAACTTCAGATGTGAGATTGCAGGAGTGTTCTAAGTTCATCTAGAAGGAAGAAATTCAAAATCCCTCCAGCTCCTGAAAAAATGTATGCCAATTAATTCTGAATTGGGATTTTCCTCTACATTTGATCTACTTAAGAATGCACCACAAGGAAAGCTTCCTATGAGGAAAGCTTAGAAATGCTCTCAGGGACAAGGTACCATCGTAACTCTCATGTTTCCTAAAGGGAACAGGGCAGAACTCTGCTTAATGCACATCCTCTAAAGGAAATATAAGGCCTCCTTACGTTCTGCTGCAAAATATAACCAGATGATCCCTCCCCATCTCTGTTCTTCTTGTTTCTAGCTTCCCTACTGTGCTTTCTGACTTGTACCTACAAAAAAATGAGCTCCTTCCCTTGTTTACTACTGCAGAAGGCTGTGGCTTTAAAGCCACTTACATGGGGGAGATTGGGTGAGAGCTGTGAAATGAACAATATGGAATCGACCTAAGGTGACTTGTGTGGTATAAGCTGGATAGACGGCAGGCAGTGCACAGCGTTGCTCAGAAATGTTTGTGAAACCTCATCACGTTGTAGGAATATTTTGGGTTCAATAAAGAATAACTCTTCCTTTCCTTGGGAAAAGGGAGAGGGCAGAGTGGCCCAGGGGCAGAGCTCTTCAGCAATGTCCCGGCAAAGGCGTGGGGGAGATGCTGAGCGTGACAAAAGGGAGGAGTGAGAGAGTGTAGCAATTGTGTTGGCTGTGTCAAAGAAACAAGTGGTGGGTGTTCGAGCACTGGATTTGCCAGAGGTGTAAAAGTCTTGCCTCCTAGTTGGTGAGGCAGCAGTAAGGGAAATGAATTCACAGTGGAAGAAGAGCGGTTCGACAGTAGGATTGGATAGAAAAGGATTTCCCTTCAGGCCATGTCCTTCATGGTGCTATTTACCTTGGGATGGCATGGAGCCCAAAACTCTCACCTCGGCTTCACTTCAACCCTTGGTTCCCATGCCATCCCCCCCCCCCACCTCTTTGTTTAAATAAGCCTTTTGGACTGGACACTTCTGGAATAACGACTGCATCCAAAACTTTTGTGAGACAGTGCTGACTTCATGATTTGCATCCGATTACTGCCAAAAAAATGAGGCACTCATGTTTTTCCTTATATGTTGATAGTTTGAGGGGCTGTATTTGTTTCTGTGGTTTTGTTTTTCATTTGTCATTATTTGCCAGCAATACACAATCATGTCCTTTGTTTTAGTTCAGCTTTATTCCCTTGTCCTCATGTGATATTGTTTTAGGCACAAAGCGTCCCAGTTTTTTTAATCCTTATCACTTATTAATGCTGCAGATCGTGGGATGAAGACTTGTCAGCATCCCCATTTTTTCTGTATTGACAGATAAAATAGCTGATTTGTTATTAAATAGCTTTTAAAGGATCTCTTTCTCTCTGGTTATATTTTTTAACCTAATTATTTAGTACATTTCCCAGTAGATTATCTCCCTTCCTGACTCCACTTTTTTTTTTTTGGGGCGGGTGGATCTGCTTTCACAGTTGTTTTCCACTTAATTCTGAAACTTTGAGGGGCGAGGAAGATGTGAACCTGACCAATGTCAGATATATCAGATCCCATCTACTAATGTGCCCTCATGCCTCTCTAGGAGGGGGCTTTGCGAGGATGCCTGCAGGAGGTGGAGGAGGAGTTTGGACTCAGTTCAGGGTACTGCCAGTGGGGATCTCCTGACAGCTTTGGCCTGGTGGTCCCCATTCATACCGGATCACCAGTGGTATTAATCACTGCAGCTGGTATTAATGAGGGCTACATTACAGTGAGGTCCATTAGGTACGCGCTACAGTTACTTGATTGCAGTGTGAATGTGCGTGGGTTTATGCTCGCACAGTACCTGGTGCGAAGAAGTCTTGCAGTCTGATCAAGATGCCTCAATTCTGCCATGGTATTAACAATTTGAGGAAAAAAAGAAATAGGAGAAGAATATCCCAACTCTAGCACTGTGAAGCATGCACTTTTCTCTCAGGACTGGCATATGCAGCACATGGAAGCACTTATGGTCCTGCACGGACACTCTCTAGCCCATTTTAAATCAAAAGACCAGATAAGACTGGGATCAAATAAATTGATTTGCCAATAATGTGGAGTTTACTTCAATGCAGGTGTATGATGGCATATCATGTTATCAAGTTACATGACTGTAAGCTCCCCTATTTCCTTGCATTTTCAGAAAGGTCTGGTTTATTAAGGGGAGGGCAGGAAAAACCTTCCTTTGTAAATCTGTACCCTAGTATGTGTAACAAGCTGCTTGGTTTCCATTCTGCAGGGGAAAATCACGGTGGCAGGTGAGGACTGATCAGCCAGGCTGTAAGTTATGAACATGGGTTGATGTTCAGAATAGCCAACAGAAGTCAAGTGCCAAGTTGAGCACAAAGGATGTGTCTACACTTGCATCTTTCTGTTGCACATCACATTGATCCCGAGACTCCTAATGACCAAATTGACCGTGGTCAGAGTTTGTCATAACTCTGTCTGGGGGATGCACTTGGCTTTGATGGATAAAACTGGGTCCTGGCCCGTGGTAAAGACAGGAGATGGCAACGATATGCAAAGATCTGTGTGGAACTAAGAAATCTGAAAAAGTCTAAAGAAACTCCTTTGGCGTTATCCCTCAGGGAAGCTAGTGAATTTGCCCTGTTTCTCTTAACCTTTTAAGTTCTTGAGTAGAGTTAAAATCAAAAGGGACACAAGATAAATCAGGCCCCACCTTCTGTCCAGCTGAATGAATACAGTCTGGAGCATGGGCTGTCCCTCCTCTTGGAAAAACCCTGCTATTCCTTCTTAGAAAATAAGAGCTTAGGCTTCTAAAAGCCAGTTTTCTTCTGGCACTTAGGCAAAGCCTTCTTCTAGCAACTACCTCTTTCTCAAGCCTATATGTGCTCCCGTGTTTCCGATTTCTCTGACTCCTTCCAAACTTGACCTTTGTGACAGGTGTCACAGCTGGGATGATTGCTCTCCTCTTTCTGCAATTTGCATGCTCTTTCCTTTATGAGTGGTTAATTACACTGAAAGTGTTGTAAAATGTTTGCAACTGCACACGTGTGCATACACACCCAGGTATAAATCCGCTGCTTCTCCCCTGTAAAAATACAGCAGAGGTTTTCATACCGAAACTGCTCATGTTTTAGGTGTTTTGGTATGATTATTGTAATATTAGGAGGTTATTTTTGTAAACATAAGGAAAAAAAGATATATAAGTTTCACCATGTTATCTCTGAAGTGTCTTATTTAACAGGTTCAATCCAGTTATTCACTGTGAAATCATCTAGAGGAGCTATTTCATGTTCTTACTGTCATTTTTCAGGTTTAAATATGTGCAGCTTTTCATGGCTTTAAAAAAAAAAAAAAATTATTTTTTTCCTTATGTTTTTAAATTGCAGTTAAGGAAGCCCATAATTTGTTTCAAGCACAGCCTTATTATGCCAGTTGTTCTTTGTTTGTGGTTTTGTTTTGTTTTTTTTTTAATCCGACCTTCTGAATGCATTATAGCCTTGCTGTCTACTGGGAAACCACATTTCTCTGAAAAAGTGGAAAACGTGATAATTTCTCCAATCTATGTGGCCTCTTGGAGAGGAGGAGAGAAGCAAGAGAGGAGGAGAAGGCAGGGAATATCACAAATGGAGCAGCATTAAGCCAGGTTCTGTTTCTTTGTAAGGACAATCAGGTTGTAGGAAAGGGATCAGCAAAGCTTCATTTGTTGTCTTTGAAATTTTCTTCCTAATGCCTGAGATTAGTGCATGAAAACTTCACACTGGGCTCTTACATAAAAGAAAAATTGCTTATTTGTTGGTTACCTAAATATATAAGAGGACCCTTTAGTACATGTTTTAAAAAAAAGTTTTAAAAAAGCATTATGCATTTGAAGTCTCCGGGGGAAAAATAATCATACCATTATAGAAATAAAACCAAAGATTCATAAAACCTTTTATCATCTTACAGATTCTATTTAGAAAAGCGTACCTATACATGTGTTTAAGTCCCATTAAGTGCTGTTCTAAATTGAACTTGTACATAATTCCTACTACTGCATTATGCTAATGGTACTAAGTCCTGCAGCTGGCAATACCTAAGTGCTCCCAGGCGTTTAATAATATCCAGTATCAACAACAAAAAGATCCTGAAAATAATACAAGGACCTAGGCCAAGACAGAATAAGAGTTGTGAATTCACTTCCATAAGGAAAATCAGCTAATGGGATCGGTATAGCAATCCCTTCAAGTTGCTGAGAAAATCTGAGATCACGCCATTAAGTGCTTGTGAGAAATATAAATGTGTTGTAAACCGTCTCCCATATATTTCCACTTTTTCTCTTCAACTTTCCTATTTATAATTAACACCTCTCTTTATCTTGTTCATTCTGAATATCTTTGTTCTTCTCAAGTTAAATTATTTAATACTATATCTTCCTCGCGTTTAAGCTCCCTTTATCTCATGATCCCCTCTCCTTTATATTGAAATCTCTCCTGTCTAAATGCATAATCAGATGACATCTGCTACTACGGAACTTAACAATCCTAGCACATTCCCTAAAATAACTTAAGTGCGTAGTTATTAGACAGCAAGGTATGTTGTGTGGATAAGAGGCTGGGTACACAAAAGAAACAGGCTCCATATGGCCCAAAGAAGAGCCGATGTCTCGGCATCAGTTACAAACCACTGATTGTTCATAACGTGAAGCCCAGAAACATCCATTCCATTCTGCCTCTTTGCAGACTTGAAAACCAGCCGCTGCTGGCATAAACAGTCCTGTTGATTTCAACAGATTACCTGAGAGTAACGAAGATTTGGTGTCACGTAGCTACGTGTGTCATGAAGCTTGCGTATTATGTAGAAGGAAGCACCAAAGCCATTAGAGGCAGGAAGGCAGCTGGAAGCCCCGAGGTATGTTTGCAGTTGAACAAAAATGAAAATTCGGTCATAGAGAAATCAGAGAGAAGCTAAAAGCCTGTTCCCGTACTGTGTCTAAGCCACAGCTAAATATCCCAAAATGGTTTTGTACAATGTCATGGAGAATACACGTACACATGGGCCAGACCATTCTGGGATGTGGTCAAGTCCCAGTGGTTAATTAGGATACATATATTATCTGTATGGGAACCTGATGAGGAAAGTGAAATGTTGCAAGATACAGTTTTGGATGACTGACACTAACTTACCACTCTCTAATACTGACCAAATGCCTCAATACGGATGACAAATTGCCTTATAGCAACAATGATGCTGTTTTGCAAACAGACTTAGGGCACATGAGAGCCCTGCCAATTATACAATGCACTTTTAGTGTTTTCTTCCTTCCTGTTCTGCACTGGTGGGGCAGGGCTTACAGAGTTCCATCTTATTTAAAAGCAGGAAAAATTTAATCTGTTTCATCTAAGAGACCTACATGCTTATCATGATAATCGAAGAACAGCTTTTAGATAAAACGAGCTAAAATGTTTGCACAAGTCTTTTGATACAAAGCTTAAAATACCTGAGTACAATCTTAAAAATTACAGAAGACGAGAGCTGCATGAATCCATGTATTTTGTAACTCAGTTTTCCAAAGACGTTTATTACAAACTTCAGATCTCTTGGAAACAAATTTCCAGGCAAAGCATCCATTCAAAGCAATAGAGCCTTATTAAAGCTTCTCTTTTTCTTTAGTGATATAGGCACTTTAAGGCAAAAGTTAAACCTTTTCTGTGCTATCTGATGACCATCAGCAAGCCATTCATTACTTTTTTGTACCTCTTAACTGTTCTAA
This sequence comes from Arenaria interpres, assembly GCA_013399435.1. NCBI lineage: Eukaryota > Metazoa > Chordata > Aves > Charadriiformes > Scolopacidae > Arenaria > Arenaria interpres. The sequence continues at coordinate 168,466 of VXAK01014424.1, read as the reverse complement.
ATCTAATATGCAGTGAGATAGCTTGTCCTTCTCTACAGAAGGACAAGCTAGGCTTGGGACAGCACGCAAAGAACAGCCCTTTGGAGGTGAAAGTGAGGAGAATGTTCCAGAGTCTAGGACTGAACCTCAGGTTTCTAACCTCTGCCAATCAGACCTGCTGTGAGCAAACACCTGAAACTTGTTGGCAAAATGAACCTAGAATTAACTTAGGCAGTGGGCAAGATTAGAAATTCATCATCAGTATCCACCTGCAAAGAGGGAGGAGCAGGATTAGTACTATGTGAAAACTATGATGCAAAAGCAGGGAGAGACTGCTGTCTTTCCTGCAGAATTTTATTGCCAGGCTGAGCATCCTCCATACCTGCCTCTTCTTTGCATCTGTCTACAGCTTCTGCAGCAACTGATGTTGCAGCAACTTCATTCACTATGAAATTTGGCTGCTTTTAACCTCTGAGTGCTTAGCTTTTGGCCTCAAGCAATTATTTATTTATTTATTTATTGTCATTTTGCTTTTCCTTGATAACAATACTTTCCTGAAGCTGTTTGTGCCTTCTAGCCCTGGTGGTGTGGAATGAGGTCCCTGCATCGTGTCACAAACCTGCCAGGCCAAAACTGGCCAGGCTGAGGGTGCAAGGCCATCTGCTCATCTTTGCTAGGACGCCAGGGCTGTGTAGGCATTCACAACAAAACAACACTGGACATCTACCTGGTCTCCCGCTGCGTTCAGATCACACAGCCTACGCTCTTGCTAGCGTGCTTTCAGAGCCCACAGAAGAAGATCTAAGCACTCTGGTCTATTAACAGCACCAATAAAAACCATGTCATAGAACTAGGGCCACCTCACCTGTGAATGAGTACCCACACAAAGATTTAATATAATTTATAAGATAAATATGAACTTTGCATCTTTAGTTGATTCATCTTATCCTTCCTGTGCAGTAATCAAATCCTACGCTCGTTATATTCACAGCTTGCTCTAGAAGAACAGCTGTTAGGCGGTTATTTTCTCCCAAAACAGTCAACCTGTAGCAGTGGCGCAGGCAGACGCAATGACGTTTTGCAATTTGGGCACTTGTATCTGAGAACAGAGCAAGGACCAACGTCTACTCTGGTAAACTTTAGTAAAGCAGTGAAACGTATGATCATTTTAAACTGCACATTTTGGATCCCTTTGTGGGTGGAAGAAGGCATATGGAAAAAAAAAAAAACAACCAAACCAAAACCAGCTATGATGTATGTATGTTTACACAAGAGAACCTCACAGGATACACAGCAATATGTACTTCCTGAAGTGGCCGAGATAACAGCTGAGCTTTGAGCTATAACCACTTACTTGGTAGCAGAGGGCAGACAGCGTGTGGCAGGGCTATTCTTCCAAGCCCGAATATATCCACAGAGGCTGCGAGCTATAAACTTAACCTGAACGTTTAGAAATTACGCGGCAGAACCCTCGTGTTTGAAACCTGCCGGAACACGGCAGCCGTGGCAGTACCGGTGCGAGCAGCTGCAATGACGGGGCGTTTCATACTTTATCATTTCCTCGTTAATGTGATTTAGAGCCAGGGGGTGGCGGCCGGGCAGAGGCTGGGCTAATGGATCCATGGGGGGGAGCGGGGAGAAGAGGGGGATAGGAAATGGAAAAGCACAGGTTGGGCACCAAAAGGAGGTTTTTATGATACTCTTGTTTTAATCATGGAATTGTCAGGGTTGGAAGGGGCCTTCTAGAGATCATCTCGCCCAACTCCCCTGCCAAAGCAGGGTTGCCCAGAGCACATTACTCACGACTGCATCCAGGCGGGTCTTGAAGATCTCCAGAGAAGGGGACTCCATGACCTCCCTGGGCAGCCTCTTCCAGGGCTCTGCCACCCTCACCTCAAAGAAGTTCTTCCTCAGATTTGAGTGGAACTTCCCATGTTCCAGCTTGTGCCCGCTGCCCCTCGTCCTGTCACTGGGACAAAGATTTAATACAATGGAGATTTAATACACAAAGATTTAATATACAAAGATTTAATATAAGGGATTTAACGGAGACGTATTTAACGCCGGGGACACAAACCCACCGACCTCTGCGCCGGCAGTCGCCCCGACGCAGTTTGGAAGCCGGCTCCCTCCGCAGGCGCTTCGCGCACCACAGGGGTCGATGTCGCGACAGGCGCCTCTTTTCCCCTGCGGGCAGGGGCAGATGCCCGGCGGCAACCGACCGACGCTGAGGCCAACTGCGGGGCGACGAGGAACCGTCTGTCAGTCGCCAACCGCCGCCACGGGGAGATCTCGGCCGGCGTTTCCCGCCGCGCTACCACACCACGCCCCCTCCCCCCCCC
>VXAK01014424.1:84623-165430 GCA_013399435.1 Arenaria interpres | reverse complement strand
GGGCCTTTCCACCGGCAAGAAGGCGGCGGTGGCTTGGCTGCCGGGGCTGGCTGGGGTTGCCTCTCGGGGCATCCGCTGAGAAACTTTGAGAGCGGAGTTTCCCCGGGGTGCGGGGAGGGGAGAGAAGGGAGGGGGGGGGTGGGTGTCCAGGCTGCCGGGCCCCCCCTGAGCTCCCTGCGCCGCCAGCAGCTCCCCTCCTCTGCCTCTTAGCCCCTCGCCTACCCAAGGAACGCTTCAAGGCACATTCCTGCCTGTATCTTTGCTAGGGCACCGTACTGGTGGCTTCGCTGGTAGCCTGCTCTTTTTGGACTAGCAGTAGTGAAAACGGGCTAGCAACTTGCTGGCTGGCAGCTGACTTTGAATGTCCTCCCGTTAAACTAAGCCGTAACTTCAAGAACTCCAAAATCAAAGTGATTTGCGGTTCAGTGTGTGAATGTCTGCCATCTGTGAGCTTCTTGAGAGGTGTAGCTTGACGTGTATCGCGTTAAAATCTCAGGTGCTTTATTTCAGTCAGGTGATTTATTTTTTTTAAATTTTATAATAACATACTTGTATTTTAAAGATTTTTTTGTTTGTTTGTTCCCTCTTGCTTCCTCGTGAAAGATCAGGGGAAAGAATGAAAGTGAGCCTGTGCCAGAGTGATGGCGTCAAATTGGTGGTGTCAAATATGCACAGTAAACAAATCGGAAGAAACATCTGTCCTTTTCTGTGCAGCGAGGTCTTGTTCGTTTCTTGTAATAAAAGCTGATGAAATATCTAGTGTTATTTTAAAAGGAACAGGGTATTTTTAAGTATAAATGCTGGCAGTATCTGCTGGTTAGTTTCCATTGTAACTTTGCTTCCAGATGTTCACAATTATCGAGAACAAATTAAATTTTATATATTCTTTTTTTCCTAATTGATCTCTGAAGATTTAAGAAAAGGCATATAGAGCACTTGAACAGAATTCCTTTAGCAACTCCATGTTGTGGGAGTGGAGGAAGAATCTAGTTGTGCTTTTATACGGATAGATTTTTGTTTTTTTCCTTAACACAGCTGAAGTTTGAGGATAGACAGCTTCTCACCGAGGAGCTAACGTTTTTCTCCCTCGCCTTAGGTTCTGGGAAGAAAAAAAAAAAAGTGGTTAAATAAAATATGGCTCTGAACACTTGCTGTGGCAACTAAGGCTCCGGTACTTCATGGAGTTCAGGGTAGGCAAATTCCTGCTGTGCAAGGATCCCTTCTAACATCTGTGTGCTGTTTTGCATTGGTGAATAGGACCCACATGGAGCTTCTTGCAGGATCCATGCTGTGTCTTCAGCAGCAATAAAGACAACTTTAAATTGATAGTATCAGGTGGTTTCTGGCTTGATTGTCATGCTAATTGTTAGCAAGCAATGTGGGAGATCCTTTTAACTAGAATATGAGATAATTTTTCTTCAGCTTACTTCCTGCATGGGAACACTATGATGGAGCACTTCATTTAATTATCCTACTGCAAAGATATGTCAAGCGTTGACATGGTATTGTTCCTGGGACAACTTGCTTGAAAAATCTTGTAAGCATTGACTGAAACTTGTGAGCACATGTTCCCCAAAGTGGTATCCCTCTTCTCAAGCTACATGAGCTTAGTGCTCGTTTTAAAACCAGAAGAAAAAATAAAAAGAGGTGGGAAATTTCAGAATGTGAAAAATCTTAGTTTATAATTTCTAGCTGACAAAACTGTGCGCTGTAATTCGCAGGGCCTTACTAAACAGTACTGATGGTCCAGCATCCATACCAGTGGAACATTGTGCCACAAATAACAAAGATTTGTGCTGTTGCCACCTTCGTGGCATAAGCCAAGCCCTTTTTGTGTTTTCCTGTTTGATGAATGAGCCTATTTAGTTTCTTTGTAAAAAGAGCTTTTCTGACCAGTTTTTTGCACAAGAGACGAGGGGGATTGGTTCTGACCAGAGTTCCCTGTGCGCCATGTGGTTGCTCTAGTGGTAGAGGTTACTCCTGTGTAAAGGAGTTCAGGTAGCCCAGTAAAAAACCTTAAAATAGAAAAAAAATTGAGTCCTGGAAGAACTTTTGTCTCAGACTGATTAACCCCACTGCCTGACTGCCCAGGTGTGTATGTGCATGTACGTATCTGATCTAATCTTCTAATAGATTAGAAAAAAACTATGTAATTCTGTCTGTATAGAGTATCTTTTTCTGTATAACTATATGTAATTGTTCTGTTGTGTTTTTTTTTTTTCCCCCTGGCTGTTCAGTTAACATGCCGTAATTTTGCAACTAGCCACGTGCTTTGTTGCAATTTTAACTCTTGTATTTCCTGCATATTTTTTACCTTATGCTTCCTATAGGTGGTTTGGTTTGGTTTTTTTTATTTAACACACGCAGTTTTAGTGTTTCATCAACAGAGTCCTCTCTGAGAGTGGGATTTGGGTTTAAATGACTTGAGATGCAAATTTGATGAGAGTCAGTGTACGATCAAATCCCTCTAATTTAAGGATCATTGACCTTGCTCCAGTGTGACCATCAATGTATCATTCATCCAAGAGAGCAGAAAGGATCTTCTCTTCTGGAGTGTCAAGTAAAGGCTTGCTTGTTTGCTGCTGCAGTTTTGCTCCTGACAACTTGCTGTCACTTGCAGAGTTAGGATATTCCTTTGGTCCTAGGTAGACCGCTAATATTTTCTTTCTAATATAATAACTGGTTGAATGCTTGTGAAAAAATAAGTATATACGTTTTGTGCTTGCTTGCCTCTGAAGGCAAAGTGTATTAAGAGAATTCATCATTTCTATAGTAGTGTAAAAAGTATTTTATTTTAATCTCCCTGAAAAAAAAGGTATATATAAATATATACAACGTAAGCCTTTAATATAGTGGAACACTTGTAAGTGCAGGCATCTGCCCTTGCTGGTCTCACTGCAGCAGTCGGTCTGAAATGTGTTATTTTAGGGCTGGAATGAACCGCTTTGGCACAGCCCTGTTGGGGGGGAATAATGCAGAATTGTATTTCCCCGTGGAAATCATTGCAAGGTAGGACGTGGGCAGATAGGTGTCTGTGTTGTGGGGGAAGAAGTGAGAGGTAAATACGTGAATGATACCAAAGGCCCTGTGGAGGGAGCAGCTTATATTTTTATTTGAGTGCGTGGTTGGAGTTTGCTGATGCTATTAGGGATACTCTGATGACAGAACCCTATTTTCACATTTCCAGAATTTACTCGTTAGTTCTGGGTGGCTGGTAATCAGGGAAGCTGAATTTGTATGACATCATACCTCGCTCCCCACTCACTGACTTGGTTTTATTTAAAAATGAATAGCATGCTTTCTGTAACTTAGTGGAAACCCCATTCTTTTTATTAGAGACTTTAATGATTAGATTTTCTCCAGGTATTTTTTTTTAAGTATCCTCATTTACTTTGATGTAATATATGCATATCATTATCTCTTTGACTGTAGTTCATTTTGTTCTCTATGTCTATATTTTTTAGGACCCTTGAAACCAGAAATTACCATAACTTACATTGCTGTTTCAGCTATATTCTTTAACAGTGGACTCTCCTTAAAAACTGAGGTACCGTAATTTCTCATTGCTTCCTTCTTGTTTTGCTTTGAAAAGTTTTGTGTTGCTTTTGATTAGGTTTGAATGTAACTGGAATATTTAATTACTGCACTGTTATTGTTGATGCTGGGAGAATGGCTAACAAGAGAAGATAAATATTAGACAGTTATGGAATAACCCCTTCTTGATTTCAGAAAATGCTTCACAAAGTCATGAACGTGATGAGAAGGAGAGTGGGAATAAATTTCACCCATCCATAGGGGGTGGGTTGCTTGACTTTGCAGGGCTTTGACTAAATGGAAGTGCTGAGCACAATTTTGAGACTGGATCTACATCCTGGATGTGTCCCAAACCCAAGTCAGGGTGAGACCCAGGAGCGCACTAGCACCTGCCTTCTGCCACCCCTTCTGCACCTCGGCTTCCCCACTGCTTGGTTGCTGTACAGTCCAAAAAACTGCATATTCTAGGGAACTAGGCAGGGAGGGGCTATGTGGAGTCTCCATGCCTCTGCAGGACACAAAGAGAAGGTGTGAGCTCTCTCTGCCTCCCTCCTCCATCTCACCTCCTGGTGTGCTCTCTAAGTAAAATTGTTTAGGCTGGTCACTACAGGATTGATGCCAACAAAGAGCTGGTGGCTTTAAGCTACCACATTGGACAGGCACAGGACAGCAGCTAGTATCAACACAAAAGGGTTCCTCTGCAGATACAAGGCCAACATACAGTTCTTGGCAAGCTTTTCCTATAGCATTTAGTTGTGGACAGGTGGACTTAAAGTGCCTACGTTCTGCTGCGTATCACAGACACCGAGACTTGTTTCAAATTGTGTGTCGCACATTTTTCAAAGAGGAACAATCTGGGAGTAAGAAGAGATGAAGGGAAGAACCTCTCAGAGATGTGTAAAGGAGGCATGGAGAAAGGAAATGATGGCTATGTGCCAAGAAGAAATGAAATACTGCATGTCTCTGCTAGTCCAGTTTCTTGATGCTTTTTACGCTGTTGGCTATGCTAACAGGTGATGTCATTTGTACGTTGCATGATACCAATGCCTTAAAAGATCATCATGATATTGTCCAGTTATCTTTTGGGCAAATTGGGACTTAGATGAGCAGCGGGCATTCAACAAAAAAAGTTTCTATATCATGATTATAGTGACAGAGTTTCAAATGGAGGTGGTGTGTGACTTGATGGGAGCCCTCTCCTTCTGTGTCTGCTGGCAGTTCTGGCACTAGAGTCTCTACTTTCTCTAGTTCTGCTGGGTCACAGTATTAGTGAATAACTTTCATCAAATCTGTAGTAGCTATTTAGAGCCTTGTGGTCTTATGGGGAAGCAGGAAGAACCATGTTATCCATTTGCCTGGGACAATAATTAATCCTAATAGAAATAGGCTGTGGAGAGGCACTTTCTTCCACAGAGAAGAGGACCCAAAACACAAACACATGCCTGAGTAGTACTAATGGAGCAGTTTTCTGCTTTCAGGCTAGGAATCTTTGCATGCAGAGGAAAAAAGATGTAAAACTTCTTTCTCTTTTGCTAGTTTTTATTCTTGAAGCTTTATATTTGTAAAGCAGCTACGAGTGAGAGTGAATTCAGTAGCGTTTCAAAGTCTTGATTAGATTCTCAGGGCTAGTGTACATCTAACTTTTCCTACTTAAGGTGACATGACTAACAGGTTCCTGGGCAATGTGTCATGTCCTACTTTGAACTTGTGTAACTTTTTTCATCTGTGGTTCTAAAAGCAATATATTGATGTGAATGAGGCTTTTACACGAGCTGATGTTTGTCTCCAGGATCTCAGATTGTTTTGGAAGCATCAGTTAGGACTGGTGCTGTATATCCAGCTTAATGTTCCATCAAGAAGCTAAGTTTTTTTTGAATTTCTGCCACAGGGGTAGAAGATAAAGAGGAAGAAAAAAATTTGACTCATTGTGCTATTACTTTCTAGAATGTATGTTAAAAACAATCCTTAAATGTGTTAGGAGGCCAGGTCATGATTTTATTAAAACACTGTGGGGCATGTTTTAATTGTTTTAAGCCCAACCTAAAGTTGGAATTATGAGTCAGTTACTGTATCTTTTTATTGGATTGGAAAGTAAATCATTTGTGCTTCTGTCTTTATTAGTTCTTGACCAGTGTGTTAGCTGTTGTACCTTGGATAATATATTAGTTGGATTGAAACTAGTGTTTGGTATGCTTTATGAAATCATAAAAAGTTGCGTGTTAATGGAGGCCTTCTGATAAATCTGGCAAAATTAGAATTAGCTGATTGTCTTTTAAGGTTACACTTTTGGCTTTATCTGCTGGGAAAGTGCATGCTCAAAAAAAAATTGCTAACATGCAAACATTTTACAAAATATTTGGCAGCTTTCAGGGAGAGCCTGTCTGTGCATGGACTTGTTATGTTTTCAAATCTAGAGGTGACTGAGGTCCTATACATTTGTAGAAATAGCCTGTATCCAGGAATGACAAGCACATTTGATTCCACCTTAATATAATGCTCTTTCAGTTTTCAGTGACTGGATAGCTTGCTCTTTTAAAGCAAATACCTCCTGTAGGGCCCCAGAAATTAAATCACATACTTGAGTTATCCTTTCAAGGAGGAATTTGACAAGCCACTGAAAACACTGTTTGCTCTGTGTGGGTATTTGCCCAGAGGAGTCCAGCTATGACCATCTAAGCATGACTGGATGGCAACAGGGACTCACACTGACCAGTGAGAGGCTAGGATAAGCTTTCTAAAGGGTTGAAACACTGGGAAAGAGAACGTAACCTGTTCTACCTGGCGTGCAGAAACAGAGTCATAACTAGCAGCTGGCCATAACTTTTCTGAGACTTCTGCTTTTTTGAGGACTACAGTGACACATGTGTTTTGGGGCAAGCTCTTTTAGATTGCTTTGGTGAAGTTGAAGAAGGTGAAGGCTGTTTGCCCTGGTGTTTGTTCTATGATGATACAGTCTAAGGAATAACTAGTCTAAAAGACGATCACTGGAGAGACATTTTAAAGACTGGTAACTTAGATCTACAAAGAACTCTTCCACTAATACGGCATTCTTTGATGCGCTATGTTGGCTGTGTCATAATCACCTTCCTTGCTCCCTGGAAGCTCCAACCAGTCTTTCCCAAGTTTTTGTCTTGGATTTTGCTTTTGAAGGTATCACAGTCTTCTTCAAATCATCTGTTTTTAGGGCATTTTCCAATTGTAAAATTATTAAATTAAAAGGGGACTTCTGTATATGTGGTGGTGCCTAGATTGGGGGTACCTTTATTGATTAGGCCACTAGGAAATCTGAGCTGGAGGTGGCTTAGCAGGAAAGAAGGAGGAATTAGCAGCTTTGCTGAAAGAAGTCATTTGCTTTGGGTTTTCTCAATTGTATCGTTTACTTTTAAAATGTACACTTTTATATAGGATCTTCCAGGTATCATTCTTTTTCCCCACATAGGGTGTGTTTCTATTACTAGATGCTTTATTTTTGCTTTCTTTTTGAGATGAGGTAAAGCAGTACTACAGTGAAGCTGTTCATAACACCCTAGGTAGTGTGACAGGTTGTGTGTGAAGGTCTATTTTTTTAATGCAGAGTGATACTAGCCTACTTAGGAGCTTGCTTTATTTAAAAAAAATATGTTTCATTCAGTTAACCAACCACTGAATGTAATGATACTTTCTTGGTAAAATTGCATCAAGATGTACATTTCAAGTCCATATTTTGTGTAACTTTAAGAATAGGATATGAATGGATGTGTAATTTTTTTTGTGGAAGGTTTTTTTCCCCTAACCCAAATTTGGGAATAAATTTTATTACGAGAAATAAAGTAACAAGGACACGGTGCTGAATTGCTAGTACTTCCAGATGTATAATTATATCAGTGTGCATTTTGATGGTCGAAAATGCAATATTTGTTTCTGTTTCATACAAGTTCAACTGTTTTGAAGCTGAGAGAGGGTGGCATTTGAAGATTGGCTGCTGCATTACTGTACATAGAAATAGACTTTTTTTAAAAAAAAATGCATCTGGGATGTCAGATAGCTGGAGAATCCTAGCAAATTAGGTTTTGAATAAAAGTACCATCAGTTCTTTTACTGTTGCATTGTTGACTTGAAAAGAGTGCAAGTTATTTTGAGAGAGAGTAAAAGGAATTTTCTTCTCAATCTCTGAGAGTTGAAATGAGCTGAAATGTACAAAGCTTTTTCCTTGTACTGAAAAACTGCATAGAAGATCCTTGGAGTGCCTGAAAAGAAACAGAGACACAGAGCTAACTGAAGAGTTAATTGCGTGAGGATACATGATCATCTCTCTGGAGTGCTCTTACGCTATTTAAAATTAATTTTTTTTTGTTTTGTTTTCCCAGTCTCCAGTGGTGTTTTGCAATTTATTTCTCTGAATTTTATTGGCTTAGCTGTTGTTAGCTTGTTATGATCTTGGCATTCTTTCTTTCCTATTCTTCATCAGCCTAATTTTTTTCTATAAATTTACTATCTGTTGATACAATAAATAATCAAAATCTGCTACAGGTTACTTTGCTTTTTATGGTTGTTAGTCTTTCCTTAAAAAAACCCACCACAAATGATGACTATTTGTAATGTAAACATCTCTTTTTCCCAGTATAAATGAGAATCCGCAGTTTGTGGCTCTCTTTAGGCTAGAGAAACCTGAAATCACACGGACACTACAAGTTTCCCTTCCTCTTGATATCAGCAGTCAATAAAGTAAACAGGCCGACAGCATAGTTAACACAGGTTTTGAAGCAGTGACAAAGTGCTGAGGCTGTCTGCTGAAAAGCTTCCGTTATGAGAGCTACGCTGTTATTGAAGTGGTGGACAATTCTTTTGGAAAAATGCCCAGGAGCAGACAGAGCTTTTATGTTGTCTGGATATACTTCATTATTAAAAAGGAGATCAGATGATCCCTAAAGGTGCCTTTTTTTGACATGCGCTCTCTTTGAATTATAAAGACGATCCTAGTTTTAAAAGCACAAATATGATCTTACTTCAGCCGTTATGACTGCAACTTCCTCTCTTCTTTTTCTTTTGCAGGAGCTGACAAGTGCTTTGATGCATGTGAAACTACACCTTTTTGTCCAGATTTTTACACTTGTGTTCTTCCCAACAGCAATATGGCTCTTTCTTCAGCTATTATCAATCACACCTATAAATGAATGGCTTTTAAAAGGGTATGTTTAAGCATAATGGAGTGAAATATATTTGTAGTTGTCTACTTAAAGGGCTGCTTAGCCTGCAATGAGTGTTTTAAGACTTGTATTGTGAACAGATTTTGCTGCTTGTTTTTGTGCTCCGGTCCTTGGCTGTCGAAAACACAGTACATGCACAAGATTATCCTTTCAGGAACCTGGTCTCATTTTTAGAACATCTGGTCAGTTAGTTTCATATGTAGAGAGCTTGCAAGATGTTAGCTTTCTCTTTCACAGAACACAGCTGTAGTGCTGTGCTGGGTCTCAAGGAGGATGGGGAGGAAAGAAAAAGAAGTTGGTGAATAAATACTGTGTATGCCACGTACTGGTATTCTGTTCTGCTTTTAAACAATCTGTATTGAGCATCTCTTGCATGCGTCCAGATTGGGGCTCAGTATCTGCTCCTAGCTAAATTATGGGGCTGAGGGGGAAAGAGAGTAAAGTTTTTGTAGGAGAACTTTGAGATGAGCAGAAGCTAAGTTAACATGAAAACAGTATGTTTTAAATCTTTGGTGTACTCTGTCAATGTGTGCTTCCAAAGCTGTGGTTGTGGTGCAATAATGATAGATGTTACGAAAAATCCAAAAAATAAAAAGCTCTTTTCAAAATCAAAGGTCAATACCTAGCTCCGTGCAGCTATATTGGAATATTTGAATGCAAAAATTAATTATATTAGAAAACTACTTAAAGAATCCCCATTGTTTCTTCTTGCTTGGTGAAACATTGCTTGGGGAGAGTTCCCTGTCTTAAAAGTTTAATGATAAAGCTACTCATGTTTGTTTTCACAAGGCCTAAATCTAAAAGAGCACTTTGTTTTGTTTTTAAGAGGCTTCTCCAGGTGTTCCACCAAGTGTGAAGTGATCCAAATGGTACTGACAAGGTGAAATTGAGAGAACATCATTTAAAAGTTGGCACTGTTTTGCTTAACAGTAGTAGTACATCAAGGAAATAAAAAGTTTACTATACAGTGTATAGTTTGCATTTGGCTATTCATAGTAAAGGTTATTCTTTAAAGTAAAATCATGATGAAGTTTTTCCTCAGGTAGAACAGGGACAAGCTTTTCCACAGTGAGCTAAAATTCCCTCCTAATTCATGGGACTCTGAGTTTTTGAAGTGCGTGGTACAAGAGATTTTTGTGCTTTTTGTTCCTTGCAGCACTTCTCTTCCCTTCTTTCCTATGACTCTTTTGCCACTTTGGTTCTTAGTGTTTAAGGGACATGATCTGTTCCATGCACAAATATATGTGTATGTATTATATACATACACAGCTGTGAAACTGCCTGTAAAACTACATAGGTATGTACTTTTTTAAAAAAAAGAAACACTTGTATGTGTATCTCCCTAAATGTGGAGCCTAAGCCAGTCTCATTTTTCATGAAGGTATGTCTGTGTTTAACCAGTGAGCTTGTGTACTCCTGTATGTTTCAAGCTGCCTTGCAAGTGCTTGTTCCTTGAGTACTATTTCTGGTTTGGCTGTGTTTTATGTTTTAGTACAGCAACTCTGTTGTATTGAGACTTTCTTGAAAGAGTGGTCAGATTGAGGAGTTCAATGAAGGTGGGGTTTGGGGAATTTTATTTTTTTTTTTCCTTAAAGAATGCTTTCTTGATAAATACTGCTGTTCAGGACGTACTTGGAGCAGCAGCCAATGTGTGACTCCAAAGGCAGCCTGATAGGAGCTGTACCTTCGGTGTTATGCAGGTGTAGAACATACTGAGCTCTGTCCTAATTCTAGGACAACACGTTTTAAGGCAAGTACTTGCATGTCCCTGTACAAGTATGTGAAAGGAGGGTGAGGAGCAGATGTGAGGAACTACCCATGCCTTTGTCGCTCTGTGTAACCAGAAGTTCATCCTAATGCCCCACAGCCGTAGTTTTTATTCCCTAGAAACACTGAAGTACCCTAATGAAAACAGCAGGGAACAGGACAGGCTTTGGCAAAGTTATTCCCACATCACTCACGTTTAACACACTTGTAGAGGGAGCTAGTTGGTAGTCCTCACAAAGGCCTGGAAAAATAGGCATATGCTCCCAAGGACATGCAGCACCCTTTGGCAGGGTGGCTCCCCAGGAGACGGTCGTTCTCCACTGCTCTCTAAATAAGGCTATGCCTAAAGGGCACGGTCAAGCCCACAGTTAATTTTCCACCTTGCTTCATAATGGATGGTAGATTTTCCCATCCTCTATAATGGTCTGCTTTGCTGCAAATGTTGTTTGGAAGGCAGATTCAGGTGGTACCAGCTTCTCATCTGTGTATCTACAATTATGGTTGGATGATGTTGGTTTTTTTTTCCCCCTCTCTGTCTGGAACGATTGTAGGTGGTTTGTTGTTTTGCAGTGATTTTGAAATATATAAAACAGAGCAGAAACCAACATAATCCCAAGCATCTTTTAAGTTAATTTTTTGCTAGCTGACTAGACTTTACATTGACAGGATCTCTTTGAAATGAGCGTGAAGCAACTTATTCATATTTGCACAGGTTCACCTCTTCTGCCATTCTTAGCATATAGCATTTTCAACACAGGTGGTAAGGCGTGGGGTGGAAAGGCCTGGTACAATATATGACTTTGGTAGTTCCATATCTAAAATATGCGACTTCGCACCCTACTGCTCAGTTGTCTGTAATGTATTAGCAGAACAGGTATTATTTATCACCCTTCATCAAGTATTTGGACCCCTGATTTTATTGCTTATAGCATGGCCTGAACCAATGGAATGTTTCAACTGATTGCTCTCTATAGTCATTAGAACATTTTGTTTGTATATTGGTAGTGTTACGTGTAGTTGATACAAAGCAAGAAAAAAAAAATAAGTGCATGTTTCAATACGCTCGATGAAAAGTATTTTAATTTAGTGTGTACTAGGCTTTTTTGTAGCTTAGTATTTTCATATGAGGAATATGTAAAATCATAGCTTGATAGTGATTGTTATTGTTTTTGAATTCCAAATGTATTATTTTAAATTTGAGAGGGCTCGCAGGGAAAGTGTTATTAAATCTTTCTCTTATAGTGTGGAAAATCCCTGCCAGCTGAGATGAAGGCCCTTGCTTATATTTTGTACCTCTCTAGATAACTTTGAACTTAATCCACCCTTTATTAGTGCAGGTGAGAAGTTCAAGGAGCTGACTGCCAAGAGACCGCCTAGAAGAGAGATAACAGTATCACAACTGATGTAGGGGATGGACATCGGAATCGCCCTGTGTTTGTCTGCTGTATATTGTCATATATGTTTCCAAACTTTCTACACCATTTCTTTTTCCTGTATTTCCTTTCTTTTCAATACGAGCTTATCCTAAGTGCTGACAACTCTCTGCTTCCGTAGCTCACTTCACTGTTAGCTAAAGATACAACGTACTTGCAAGGTGGTGCTTGGCACTTTGTGATTGGATTTATATAATGCTTACATTGTTTTTTCTCTTTCCTTTTCCACAGTGTCTGTAGCTGACAAACTGAATACCGTCATTGTCATTTACCTGTTTCTTCTGTTTAACCTTTTTGTGTATTTGCAGCATCTCAATTGCACTACAATGTGCTCCCTATTATTTGCATTTAATACTTGTGTTTACTATAGCTTTTAGACACTGCCTTTCTCGGGGATGGACTAACACAAGTGCAGAGTAGTTCACTGTTAGTGATTGATCTGAACTAGAATACCGTCTCAAACTCCAATACATGAAAACATATGTGAATTTCACGCTTTTGGGGGTTTTGCAGACCGTTTTATTTCATGCCTTTATGTTCTTTGTAAGTCAGCACAGGTTTTTTTTTTGTGAAGACCTGTTTTACTTAGTCTCAAATTTAATCGTAATCTATTGTGGTATGTTCTTGTTGTTTCTAAATACATGTTTGATACAACTAATTTTTGTTTTGACAAGAAAGCTCACCATTTTTTCTTATGTTGCAACAGCATTTACTGTATACATGGATAATTTTGCTCCATGAAGTGGAAAAAAATGACAGATAGTAATGTATTTTAGACTTCTAAAATGCAGGAGAAAGATTTTTGGTATGTTGATTAATGGAAGTCAGGTGATTTCACCAAGAAGTGAAAATATACATAAAACTTAAACATTTTATGGCCTTTTAATGTTCAGGAAATAAAAAAAAAAAGTTGGTTTGTTTGTTTTCCAGTAGGGATTGATGAAAAACAAAGTATAGTGGGAACCTGAAATAGTGAGAATGGTTCTCCTTATTCTTCTACTTAGCAGTGAATGTTTTTACCACTGAATAGCTTTTTCAAGAAAATAGGGGTTTACATCCTTATTTTCTTTTTTTTTTCCCAAATACATACAGGTATCTCAAAACACATTACAAACTTCACTACACCAGGACACGTGATGCAGTTATCTTTGTGATAGATGAGTAGATATCTTTGTGAATGGTAGATACAGTACTACAGATAGTGAAATGAAGTCACGGAGAGATTTAAGTGTTGGGGTTTTTAAATGGTGACATGACTCTGCTGTGGTGGTTGGTAAGAGATAGCATAGAAATCCTGCCAGCTGGTGCAGGGCTCTAACTGTAACGCAAACTGATTGGTTTGCACAGGTGATAGGGTGATTGTTTCTATTCAGCTATTTGGTATTTTAAAGTTTAGGTAGCATAGTGTTTGCATCATGTGAGGAATGTAACATTTCTTTTTGTTGTTTTCAGCTTGCAGACAGTAGGCTGCATGCCACCTCCTGTGTCTTCTGCAGTGATTTTAACCAAAGCTGTCGGTGGAAATGAGGTGAGTTTTCATTTTGTTCTTGAATGCTTTTTTTAAACAGAAGTTCAAACAAATTTTTGTTCATGATCTCGTGTGGCAAAACACTGACTGCAATGTGATGCTATTGTGGTTTGTAAAAACTTTTAGAGTTAAAGCTTGGGTATTGTGTTGGTGGCAAACAAGGGGTTATCTGCTGGTGTTGTTCAAACTGAAAGAAGCTGTTTTCTGAGGTGATAGAAAAGTTTCTGATAGTTATTGGTGTTAGGAGACTTCTGCTTGTTGCTGCACTGTAATTCCTAACCATATAACGTTCATATGCTGTGTACTGGTTATCTGATAGAAACCGTTAGCTTCGTAGTGAAGAACTGCCTTTGTAGTGGTTGGTTGGATGGTGGTTAGTATTAAAAGGCCCTATAGTAGGAGGTCCTCAAGCTTGAAGCTGCAAGAATAGCAAGTGATGACGGAGACAAAAAAATTCATTTAACTCTTATGTTGTTATTTGTGAGTGCATGAAATTCTGCGGAATTCTCTGACAATGATGCAATGCAAAGTTCTCAACAGGTAGGAGATATCAGAATTGAACTTGTTTGTGCAAACTCAGTTTGGTCACATTATATTTCTGCCTTCAAATGGCATATGCTGATGTCATTTCAGACGCTATCCATAAAACACTTGCTATTTTCAGGAAGACCTGTTAGCATCTAAGAAACTAATCCAGGTGTGCTAATTAACGTGGTTATTTCCTTTAGATCTGTTTCCTCGTACCCTGCTGAGGGTGGATGAGACTTAGTAGGTGAGGAAGGGAGAGAATAACACTAAAAGAGGTTGGTTGTAAAGCTGGGGCTGATGGGATGCTGTTCTGGAAGGTTACAGCCAAATCTTAATTCAGCCATAGAGCTGTGTGAAGTTGGGCAAGTCGTTTCAGCCACATTTTTTAAATATGGCCATTAGTTGTGTACTTCTCATTTTCAGAGTTGAGACTCTTGGGACCGATTAATGTCAGCTTTGAAAACACATGATAGCACTGAAATAGATTGAAGTTGTACTTTGTACTGACAAAGTGCTGTTTAATTGCTCTATCCTCTGAAGAGAGACCCAAAGCACCTCAAGTCAAGCATCTCTAATTACAGGCAATCCTGATGCACATCACTGTCTCCCAGTTTGTTACCTGAAAACCAGAATCATAACATTGTCTGATGGAGGTGCTGTGGAGTAATTAGTGTAAGGAAATAATTCAGGTACATAGTAGTGATCGACAGAGAAAAGTTTTCTAGTTATGACTCTAGATGTAGGTGCTGTAAATTATACAAAGATGCCACATAGTGAACAGTGAGGATGAAATGAAGTATTGAATGAGTGCTTATTCCGTGTTAGCGCTGTCTGTCCTGTCCTTAGAACGGGGAGAAGATCCTCTGGAAAAAAAATAAGGTGTGATTGGTTAAGTTGAAGGCAATATCATACAGCATTTGTGTGAAGGAGTGGGAGAGGTACTTCAGTTTCTTTACCATTAGCGTTTACCTTTTCATGGTAGTATTCTTCTGGGGTGGTGAGTGTGTGTGTATTTTACCAGCTGAAAACCAGAAACTTTTTGTCATGTAAGACTTAAGTAACTATATAAATCACTGACAAATGAAAGCTTGAACCTCTAATTCTTCTGTACCAAGCCAGTGTTGGAGGAATGTAAAAATGCATACCTTGTTAGTGACTTTTGCAGGTAGTTGCTGACAGCAGAGGCAGACTGCATCAAGAATTAGGTCTTCGGAATTGAGAGTTCTCTGTCAGGCTCTAGGAAGGTGTGCAAAAGAGAAACACCCTTTAAATGTGCTCAGTGTAGACAAAGTGTGTGGCAAATTTATCGCTAAACTTGAGCAAGTTTCCAATGCAAACATATTTTTGGGATTTGGTGCTTCTCTGTCATTCGGACTATTGTTACTTTCTTCTAAAGAACAACAAATCATGTTCCTTGTGCTTGGGGAGAAGACCTTCTTACGTCTCTCCTTGCCAAATTTCACCTAAGCTGTTATTGATACATTTCTCTTTCTGACATGAGCAGAACAGTGCATTTTTTTTTTCCCCCCATTTTAATTTAAATCCGTGCTGATATATGAAGAATTTAAACCTGGGAGTCAACTGGAAATATAAGTGACTGTACTCTGAGAGCATTTGTTCATAATAATGTCTCTTAAACTGCTTTTGCCTTGTCAAGCATGTATCCCTTACCTAGAGAAATTGATTTGTCCAAGGTGTATCTACACTGCATAATGTAGTATGAAGATAAGCGAGCTTGCTCAGAAGCAATATAGCGAGGAAGCTCCGCATGAGCTAATTAGTCTGAGAAGTGTCCTGCTGCTGCTGAGTACAGGCACAGCCTCAGTAAGTGCTCTGAAGACCTCTTCAGATTCCATGAAACACAGCACATGGGAGCTGTGATAGTTGATTCTGTTGTGACAGCATAGAGGGTTCTAGCTTTTCTTTAGTAGTAGTTGTTCTGGAAGTAGCTGTTCTTAATTTGATGAGCAGAAATACAACTTGTCTAGTAGGGCTACAGATTCATGCCTATTGACTCTGTGACCCATTCTTAGGTTTCTTCAACTCCTCTCCCTGGTCTGTGTATGATGTGTGGTTTGTTCTCTCAACTCTTTTAACTCTGGTTTCTTCAGTCTGTTTCTCCCTCTTCACCCTGCTTTTCTATCATTCCTCTTGTGATCTCTTCCTGTATGATGATACGTTCATTAACCCTGTAAAGAATTTTTTAAAACAGTCTATTCCTAGCTCTTGTCGCAAATACATTTAGTTCATTAAAAAAGCCAGTTTCAAGTACTGAATTTAATTTGATGCATATGAAGCTCAATGTGAACAAAAGAAATGTTCATATGTACACTGTCAAAAAAATGAGAGATCACCATGAGAAATCAAAACCTAATTTTTAATTTGGTAATATTTTCTCAATTACTTAGTTGTTTCTTTCATCGGTAACACTAGAGAAGTCTCTTGATTTGTGAAGAGGACAGTCTATGTAGTTAAAAAACCAGAAGGCCTTACTTTTGTTTTTTGCTCTTGTTGAGCCATGAAGGTCAGGATTTTAATGACATTATCGCGTCTCACAGCACAGAAGGGGTTTTTTTTGTGTAATGTTTTATTTCTAAAAAGTCTTGTCTTGTAGTTTTTCAATGCAAATGCAAACCTACTTTCTTTAAAAGTCTGCTTCGAACTATCCGTTTCTGCAAGAGAGAGACAAATAAATATGTCAGCATTTCAAGGTGCTGTAAAGACAATCCTATTAAAAGCTCAGAAATCCTCAGACAGAAATGCTGTAGAGATGCCAGATACTACTACAAAGTATTCAGACAGCAAATGTCATACTCTCCTTAAGAATCAAAGTAATGAAGAAAAGAAATTGAAAATTAGATCTATAAGTCTATTATCAGTTTGGGAGAAAAAACAATTTGCGATGACTTTTATGGCAGCTTAATGACATATTTTTGAAACATGTAACATAACAGGCAAGAGCTGTGATGGAATTGTACAGATAAATCGTGGCAGACAGCAAAATAGCCAAAGTATTATTCAATAAAATGAACTATCTCAAACACAACAAAACCATTGAGGATTTTTTGTTCATTTAAGCTGTAGCTTGTAGGAAATGTCTTCATCAAGGTGCTGTTTTATTTTTTTGCAACTCTTATGTGGATCTGCTATGCCTTTTGTAAAAAGACATGTTGCATATGCAAGACAAGATTTTGAAATATAAAATAGGCTATAATGAAGAAAGCTAGAAAGGTATTTATGAAATAAGATGTAAAGTAAAGGAAGAGTTCTAGTATTGATTTCTAGATTTGTTTTTTGAAGCGGCTGTAGAACACAAAACTGAATATAAATTTGCAAGGTCCACAGGTAGCCTTTCTAGTAAAGAATCAAGGGAGGCTAGTAGCATTTTGCCAAGAAATTATATGCAAAAGTTTTAGCAGATATTTTAAAATAAAGAGCATATGAATACCTACAGGGAAGTGAACACTGGAAATTTCCTCTGTTTGTGAGTGGTAGCTTTTTTAAGTGAAAACAAAAAGGTGAACCCTAACACTACTGTAAAGTCACAGGAAAGATATTGATTTCTCTAAAAATATCTGAAGTTCTTTGAACTGTGTATACATGTACATTAACCTTTTAAAAAAAAAAACAAAATAAAAAAATAAAACAGAATAAAACAAACAAACAACAAAACAGAATAAAAAGAAGTACAAGCTCTAATGGTTTGTGATTCATACACTGATGCACCAGGGTACCAAGAGTGTTTACCCTTGGAAGGTAACCCACGAACATTATGAAATAAAATTAAGATCTTCAAATAAACTGTGTGTGTCATGATGTTTAGTTGTCTTATACTTAGAGAAGAAAACACTGTATTATTGAAGTCAAAATTTGCAGTAGGTGGTCTAAACTTTAATTTCCAATTTGTACTTCAAATATGCATATTTGCAGATTTTGTTTGTGAAAGGGTAAGTCATTTCATCCTATTGTTTTTAAATTTGACACGGTAAAAGGAAAAGAAAACCTATAATGATTTTTAAAATTTATTTCCTATCTAATAAATTTTGTCTGCCCACTCAGATTAAATAGTTCTATATGAAAATGTAACTAATTCTACTACTAGATACTAGACAGAAGTCTCTGGGAAATGTATGTGGGTGTCAGGACAAATTTGGGGAAGATGTCTCTGCTTCACATGTACGAATATAAAGACTTAACTGTGTCAGCTTAAGCCTTGTATGTACATAGGAGCTGTTGTGCTATTAAATTCACCCTCTCTGTTCTAGTATTACAGTCTAATTTTTTATGTATCCTAAGAGTTTACTTTTCTTCTATCATTACTGTGCTTTGAGCAGATGGTTTTTATGGAACTATTTATTGACACTTAGGGGTTTTTCCTTCCCTGAGCGGTGAGTGCATTTTATATCCATCAATGCATAGGAGTAGCCCAAATTATTACATACAATATGAATTTCTTCACTATAATGTGTCCCAGTCATGCAGCTCCATTAGATATCTCTAGAGTTCCTCATCATCTTCTCAAGTCTTTTATAACCCAAAGCAATTGTGAAATCTTCTGGCTTTTTTCCCCTCTGTCACTGTTCCCCTTCCATTTATCACTAGTACTTCTAATACAGATCCACTATTAAAACTGTTCAGAATGGAAGGAGTTTTCAAAGGCATTCAACTCTGCTTTTAATTCAGTGGAAGCAAATTCAGGCTAACAGGGAGACTTCCGAAATCCCTGTACTCGAGCACTTCAGCCCCAAACTCCTTAGTTCCTTTTGTACAAAGTTTCACGTTCTCTGGATACCCTTGTAAAGCAGTTGGTTTATTAACCCTAAGGTATCAGTGGTTGAGTTAGACTTGTGATAAAAGGTTTAATTTTGTCCGGGGTTACCAGTACCTCTAACTCAGGGTCTTACATATGGCTTATAAGGTGTTTGGTGGAAAAAGCCCCTCTCCTACTCTACTGGGAGCGTAAGAGATTAGGGAAGTGCAAGAAAATATATTAAATCTCTTAACTGTGCAAGTTTATGTACTGTTAGATGTATGATGCAGAACTTGAAGCCTTGTGTTTGGCCTTCCCAAATCTGGGATGCTTGTAGCAGCTGTGCCACAATCTAGAAAGTTGTAAAATTGTCTCTTTAAATTATGCTAAACTGCTTGGGCTGTGGTTGCAATCTGCCTGCAATCATCATAGCCTTGTGTTTTTCCAACTCTCTTTGCCCAACCACCCTAGATCCGACTTTACCAAGAGTGTTTTCAGAGGGTTTACTGCTGCCATTCTATGGTGCTTGACTGGGAAGACCGGTTTTTTGTCTGCTGTGGGACATTCAGTGATCCTGAAAGCTGTTTGTGGCATAAAGAAGCCAGGATAGAAGAAGACCCTTGCTCTCACGCTTGACAAAAATGGCCTTTTAAAGCAAGGTGATTTTGTATTTGTCGTGGTCTGCAGGTTAATTCAGTGTAAAATGATAGTGTGCGAGAGCTTCCTTTATTTAGTGGGGAGTGCTGTGTAAAGTGTATTGGCTATGCAAAGCAAGCATTTTTAACTGTTTGAACAAATTGGTAGTACCTCTGTTAAAATATTTGCAGAGAGTGGAGCCTACTGGCCCCTAAAATTCAGCTTCTGTACTTCCCGGTGTTTAATCCTTATGGCTGTTTGAAAGACTGCAGGTATTTTACAGTG
The DNA here is from genome assembly GCA_013399435.1 of Arenaria interpres. Taxonomy (NCBI): domain Eukaryota; kingdom Metazoa; phylum Chordata; class Aves; order Charadriiformes; family Scolopacidae; genus Arenaria; species Arenaria interpres. The sequence continues at coordinate 145,783 of VXAK01014424.1, read as the reverse complement.
AGGGAAATGCTCTCCCTTCCTCAGCCTTTGAAAGGAAAGCCTATCTTTTGGAGAACAGTGAGGACTGGAAATATTATTCTGAAGATGACGGCTTCAAAAGGTTACGGGTGATTTGTTTGCAGTGAAGTGTTTTATGCAGTTTTAATTCCATTGAATGCCTGCATGATGCCAGCATTCGCCGTGCAAGGGTCGTGTTCTAATGGCTTTCTTTTGGCCGAGCAGTGCAGGTGTTTGCTGGCGCTGAAATCCAACGACGTGCTTCTGGTTCTGCTGTCCCTCACCTGTTGGTTTATAAAGCAAACTCTATTTTAATACACATTTTAATAGCAAGTGAAGTGTTTAATCGTTGCACGTGTTAAGATTGGTGTCAAATCACTGATACAGCAGAACAGAAACTATTCGGCTTTGTTGCTTGCAGGTGGTTTATTTTCTACCACGAACAATAAAGGTGGCTCCTTTGACGTCGGTTCATGTGTTCGCCTGTCTCTGTAGACCTGGACCCTCTTGCGTGAAGGGATATCACTGCAAATGGCTTAGCATGGCTGTCGGTGGCCCCAGAGTTGTGACTGGGAATGAAAACCTGAATTTATAAAACTAGCAAAAGCTCATATGCAACAGTATTGATTGTCAAAAATGGAATCAATTTGGTATTTCTTTCTAAAAAGCACATTTGGAATGGTAATGTGTAAAGCATTGCTAACACTTTGAAATCTGATAAGTACCTGTTGCATATGACTGCAGCTCACTGCTGATAAATCAAAATTAAGCATGTCTGTTGAGAAGACAAAATGCCTTTTAGGAATATCTTTAGTGGATTTAGTCAAGGATAGCATTACTGTTCTTGAAATGTGCAAGTTCTGAACACTGGCTTGTAAAGCGGTGTTACATTGTTTCTCTTTTTTTTAAATTTGTCCTTTGTGTGTTAAAATCAAAGCCTCAGAGTATTTCACTTGGGAAACTTCTTGTTTTTATCCAAGCATGTTTTTATCTGGTATGAATATATTTGCTTAGTGATTAATAATAATACATAGGAAAGAAAGCAATCACGCTTCCAAATTCAATATTTCTATAATGTGTTTTCTTTAACTCTCTTTTTGGGAGTGCAATATTAAGTCCTGATTTGTGGAAATCATAGCTGTAAAACATGAAGCAGGATTTTCAATTAAAATTACTATTATCTTTAAATTCCATTCTTTTTCAAGGAAATTAAATCGATTTTATTATCCTTTTTTCATCATTACGATTATGAGAGAATAGTATGAAGGTTTTTGTCTTCTAATTTGTTTGTCAAATGATTATATTCAATACATGTTAAGAAAAAGTGTCTTGCATTCTATGAGGAAAACTTATCTGTGTGATAAGACAGAACAAATTTCTAGTTTCCTTTATTTATATAAAAATAAACAAGCCCAAATTTATTTAAAATGCTTTTGTAGAACTCTCATGAGAAGATAGGATATTTTAAAAGTGGTTTCAGTTTGTATTTTTCTGTTAAACTGACATTTTGTTCATTTGTTAGTTAGAACATTTGGCAATGAAAATGTGGAGAGCAGTAAATCAGCAAATTTTCTCTGATTTCAAAGCATTATTTAGGCTCTAGTTTCTGGAAAATATCAGCCCTATTATGAAGTCTGAACAAGCTGCTGGTAAACTGTTTCTGGACATGTTGAAGAAAAGCCACGTGCCTCCTGGGAACCCTTTTTCAGACATGCAGTCCCCACAGCTGGGTGCTTTCCTGCTCTGCTAGGATTTTTGCAGGTGTTTTCTTGCGCAGATGGCCTTTTCTGTCTGAAATCCACTATCGCTGCTGCTGCTTGTAAATTAAGGAGGATGGAGGGGAAACGACACCACTCAGAGTAGCTGTAGCACAAGCTACATGTGTACTCGTGTGGGAAGCCCCTATGAGAAGATGGTAGTGTTTAGGAAATTTTGAGGGGCAGGAGGCTGGCAAAAGAACATTATTGCATCCACTGTACTATAGGTGCCCTGAAAGCACAACGGCCCCGGATTATTCATCTGTGTGGCAGGGGAGAAGTGGTTTTACCATTAGATCTAATCTCTGCCACCCCATTCAGTACCTCATCATATATATCTCACCACAAGCCGCCTTTCCAGACCGTTTGCTTCTCTGGCATTTTGGGTCCCCTCGCCACCCTCAGCCTGACCTTTCTCCAGGTCCACGATGTCTGCCTCTGAATCCTGCCCTGCCTCAAGCCCTCCTATGCATCCCCAGGGAGCTGGCACCGAGTGCCTGGCCACTCTGCGAGACAGTGCGAGGCAGAGGCCAAGTGGGAACCGGTAGGAGCCGGGGTCATGCTTGGCAGCATGTTATTATTCACAGATGTGCATTTAACGCTGTGAGGCAGTAACTTTATCCTTTTTGACTAGGGCTGCAAGCCAGCGCTTGAATTTAGAGTAAATTCAGGGGAACAAAAAACTTGCCTTATCTTGAGGTGGATACGGTAGTTCTGTATTTATTTAATTAAATCTATTTCATTTTAATAATGAAGGGATGTTTAGTAAAAAATACATAAGCAAACAAAGAAGCTAGTGCACTGCTTCCAGCAAAGAAGTTTGCAGCCAAACTGCTGACTTCTAAACTAAAGAGAATGTTACTGTGCTTGAGCTGAATTTGAGCTGGTTACTGTGTTTGAGCTGGTAAGTCCAGAGCAAAAGTGTATTTCCTGAATTAGTCTTCCAATTTACATAGATTACTTCTTCTGTGAAATTTTGAAACTCCATGTTCTAGCAGGTATTGTGGATTATTGCAGCAAGATTCCCAAAATGTTGAATTTCTAGTGTGTGGATGGCTTTCCTTAGCTACACCTTTTTATTGTTATATTTTATAATGATCTAAATTCATTTTGTTTGTAGATATTGTTGTAAAATGTCCGTAATGTATACGGGGAAGTATACTTTGATACATACTGGTGAGTGTTTCAGCTCCAACTGCATATCCAAAACCTTTTAAAAGGAAATCTCAATGAGCCCCATGGGGCAAAGTAAATTATTACATGTGGTGAACTCTTAAGTCATAGACCAAGGTCATGGCAGTGAGAGTGTATTTCAAAAAGGTTTTATCTGTGCTTGGAAAGCAAATGAAATCTCTCATCATTAACTTTAGAATTATAGTTATAAGAGGATTTTCACGAGAGGTGAAAGATCAAGTTCATGGCGGACATAATGGAGTCTGAAAAGTTCTTTCTCAGACATAATACTAGGGCATGAAACATTCACTGAGGTTTTCACGTTATCGGTGGGGAGTTGAGAGCCTCTAATCCGGACACTGAAGATCAGAATCATTGTAATTATTGCTATCTATTGCGGCTTTATTTCAACCTTTTTAGATGAAAAAAAAAAAAACCCTCTCTTTTTTTTTGTAATACTGTGAGGACTTACAGAAAAATTTCCTAGCTTTTCAGTTGTGTCAGTCTCTGTCAGAGCATTCAGGCAATACCTTCCTTAGTTAGTAACAATAATCTTTATAGAAAATGTAATTTAGTAAACCTCAATGATCTTCAGTCCCTAATGAATTAATCAAAGCACATGTGCATGCAGTGGTATGGTGTCTCTGTCCTTATTTGTTGATAGTTCAAGTAAACCAGAAAGAAAAAGATGTTGAAGGGAAGCAGGGCAGAAAAGCATAAGTAGAACTAAGGCTTTTAGTGACCTGGACTATTATCCTGTCAGTGGAAATGGATATTCATTTGTCTGTTTATTCAACAGGCTTATACATTTTGCTGGGCTTTTTGTGTGTACATGCATGCATTTCAGCGGTACCTACGAGCAATAGGAATCTGCTCAGTAGTAGAGAGTCTGAACTCTGTGCCTGCATCTTGGGAATGGTTTTGCAAATATCCCTGCCAATAACAGCACTCACTTGTTCCGAGTGTACAGTGCTCAATCTGTTTGCTTGTAGAAGTGTTGAAATTTGCCAGTGATGTGCTGTGTATAAAAGCAGATTATTAAACAACCACAGGCAAAAATATATGCCTTCATATTTGTGCTTTCGCTGTCGTGAAGGTTATTACATTTACAGGAAAGTTTCAGCTGTTGTGATTTCATTTGGAAGAGTCTGTTTAGACCTGTTTTCATGCTATTTTACTTCTAGGTAAAATTTATGGTTTCAGTATTTTATTTTCTTAAATCCTTCCCTCTACTTAAAGAAGTAGTATTTATTAAAATGTGCATTTATTCCCTGAGTTACAACTACATATAACAAGTACATATATATTTTTGGCAAGTGATATTTTAATTTCTTTGAAAATATAAAAAGGAGGTTTTATAACTGGAAGAGAAAGTCAGCTCTAAGAGTGGCTATCAGGTTTTATTCTACTCAAGCAAAGTACTTTGTTTCAAAATGATGTGTTTTTAGGGAAACTTTTTGTATATTCAATATACGTGATTTCTTAAAAGTCCTATGAGAAGAGGAAGCATAAGTGGATCAATAGGTTACCTGTAATTCAAGAAACGACAATGTTGAAGGTGGACATAAAATCTCAGTTCTGATCTATGGATGTGTTTTATGCTTCTGTTTTAAAATGGCATGTGGTATGCAATTTAGAAAATATATCCTGTAAGATTTTTTTTTCTGTAATGTTAATGTCGTATGTATTATCTCAAAAATTCTTACTGTACTTTCATTACCCAAATGGTCCAGAATATCTGTACTGAGTGAGACTTGCTATATAGGTTATGTTCTCCAAGGTGTATATTTTAATAATTTAGTCAATGGCTTCTTATGCATTTTCAACCAGCAGTGCAACCTGTTTTGTACGGTTGTGAGGCATTTCCATTTCTAAGCATAGTCACGAACGTCTGTGACCTATTGATGCGAGAACATTTTTGCTATTCGTACCACCCGTGTCAATGACTTCTGCACGGCTTGATTCTCTGCAATTTAAGATCCGAGAAACTCAGAACAATAGGAGCTATTTGTAAGCGTGGAAAATACCTGGAAAAATACGCAGTATTGTAAGGTGCTGTCCTCAAATCCCTTCTGAAAGTGACTCACTCTGAGGCATCTCTACTTCTTAAGGGGTCTGCTGTCGTGACCCCTTGAGTAACAAATGCCTCTGTTGCTATATTTGGTTTTTTGAACCTTCCTGATGATCCAGCAGATAAAATGGAGAATAGTCATCTTTTGCAAATAACTACAAGATACATACCTTGGTTTCTTTGTTTTAGCTGACTCCTTAGCATTTTCTTTTTCCGTTTTCTTTAAATTTAGAGTATTACATTGAAATTAGTTCAGTTTTATGGGTAACAATTTTCTCTCTTTTTAGATGTATGTAAATTCAAAGTAGTAGCCTCTGCACTAGCTCTGATTTACTTTGTTTCATGTAAGTATGACATCCTAGAACCTAATGACGCTTTATAACCCAGATACTTTGTGAGTCTGACAGCTGAGCTCCCTGAGTTGTTAACAGGATTCAGATGTGCATTTTTGTTTTTAGAATGTGTAAAATTTCTTTCTCCTTGTCTTAGCAGTATAGTTATGCTTACCACCCTCCCAATTCTTCCCCGCTCTGGTATTTTTTGCATGGTATATAGCACTGTGCCCGTTGTGTAAGCATCATGTCGTGTCTCTAAGCGATCACGCTGATTTTGATTTCCCTCCTCTTTCAAATCACCAGCCAGTTCCAGCATGTTGTTTGTTGTCTTCCGTACTAATACAAAACCACACTGAAATCTGCAGTAGTCTTCTGTTTCCCAGACTTGCCTGGTCTTAGCAGCAGTCAGTGCTTCTAACTTTAAATAGATTATTTCGCTCAGGCAAATCGCTTGTTATACTTATTTATCATACAGTACCTTCTGAGGTAGATGGCTCATTTAGCAACACCTCCAGCAGGCTACGTTGATGGGTTCTTTATCAGCTCTTGTGGGATTTTTTGTTTTGTTTTGTGAGTGGTGGGAGGCAAGAGTCTCTTTTCATACTCTCTGATAATTTTTTGCAACCTAATGCAGATCTGCCATACAAGCAGATTTTAAGGAGATTTCCTGTCTTTCAGGCTTCGAGTTCCTTCTAAATTGTATGATGCATGAAAATAGAAAATTTCATTTTGTTGGGTTATTTCCTCCTGCAGAGCATATTGTAATATGCTGAGACTTTATTCTGAGCCATCTCTTTTCTCAGATGTTTTTACAAAACTAGAAATAGTTGTATTTGGTTTTCCTGCTAATTAACATGTGCCAGCTGCTACGAGCAAAAGAACACCTGTGCTGCTAGTGAGGATACCTGGAAACTTGGGAGTGATTCTTCTTCTTTTTCCTGGTGTAAATCAGGTATTCTCTCTGTTGAAATCAAAGTAATGGACTGGGTAAGTGGAGATAAAAGTTACAAATTAAAATTGGGTCTGTATGATTTATAGTAGGTGGATTCCAGAAGCAGTAATTGGTCTTACGCAGAAGTGTGTAGTTGACATAAAATGCTAAGTAGATACACAAGTGCATACAGCACTGCATTTTTGTCCACTGTATTCTCAGACGTTAATTACTGTCTTTTGGAGAATATGGTCTTTGTTTCAAATAAAGGAAACTGTGCCTGTAAATTTAAAATAGAACAGTGAAGACTAGTGTCAGTATTGTTCATGCTATAAATTCTTCTGAAGACAGAGCTTTATTTGTGCATTAAGTGTATGTCATTATCTTGAAGCTAGAGTAATCATACTTATCTGTCTATAGGAAGTGTGTTCATCAGGAAACATCACTAAGCTTTCCCTCTGCTATCTCCTTATACAGATATTAGAGGAGTATAAAGTCATTTTATTAGCTGATGAACTGTTTAATTGCAAGATAAGAAACAGAGCTTTGCTCAGTGGAGGAAATGTGGAGTTCTTCCATCTACATTCAGAAGCCTGTTTCCTCCAGCCTTCATTGCAGGTAAAGGCAGCCTCCAAAACCTGGGAAAATTTCATCAGATTATGGATATTTTCTCCTAGGTTTGTTCATACACACAGAAATAAAATACCTAAATAATGGAGAACTGCGTATTATACATATAGTCAGCAGTGAACTATAGAGCTATATTGTTAAATGTCCTAGATTGAGAAAGAAGATGTAATAGATGCATTACATGTTGGAATCGGGAGTTCTAGTTAGAATTTAGTGCTGGGGCAGGATTAATGGTTCTGCAGTGAGATCAACGCTTGAACTATATGTAATTTAAAATGTTGTTCATGAACTCTTTTTGGTACAGACTGCCTAGGTTCTTGGAGGAATTCCAAACATTGTTCAAGGTGTTGTTACTAATGTCTGAAAAAGTTACTCTTTCTCTGTTCCACTGTAATGACAGATAAATAGGAGCTACTCCATTCCGTTTCCAAATTAGGAGAAGTGTTAACAAGATTTTTGTTTGAAGACCTTTTTTCTCTGGAGTTTTTTTTTCTGTATTTGATTTGCCTTTGAATTGATGTGTTGGCATTCCTGTCATGCTACGGTGCTCTCTTCTTCCAGCTGTTGGGTTTTTTTTTTTGGAAAATGGCTGTAGGGAGTTTTATTTACTGTTCGAAAAGCTTACTGAATAGCTGTAATTTTGTAATAAATAGTGCAAGGCAACATTAGCTACCAATGTTAGGATACCCGTAAAACGTAAATCAATACTTAAAGTAAACAAAGGAGTATTTATGTTCTGAAGCATTTGCTTGTTTGCTATTGGAGTCCTTGTGACGGCATATGGCTTTGAAAATAGGTCTGTAATATGTATGACCAATCTGAAACTGCAGTATTTAACATAATCCTACAAAAATGTGATTTTAGACACTGTGAGAAATGTTTGATAGAATTATATCTATATCTTCTATACTTTTTTTAATCTTTAATGTCTAGAATTAGTGTGGTGTTTGCTTGCTTTACTGACTGTTTGCTTTCTGTGTATTTTGTGAAGTAGATCTTAGGCATTCATATGTGGAGTATTGTTTGTTGTTGATTTAAAAGGGGTAGGAACGAAGATAAATGTGTGGGATGCACTGTTCAAATTCTACGGCAAATGAGGACAGAGAGTGTATAATTAAGCGTCTACAGTTCATAAAATACCAAAATTAAAATTCCACACAGTCTTCGCCTTTTTTTTTTGGGTGTTAATTGTATTAATGCTGTCTCCACTGATAAAATCACACGCTATTTTTTGAAGACGTTAGTTTTACCTTACAATGCTTTCCTTGTTACACTGGAGTCGGGATTGATCTGCAGTAGACAATGTATTAATGCAATATAAGTTATTAGTGTGGTGGTATGGAATATTTTATGACTTTTTCTTACTTGTTACTGTTGTGTAAAGCTATATAGCTACTTGCAGGCTGCAGCAGTCACAGAAGTCATGAGTTAAATTGTAACAGGTTCATATCATAGCAGAGCTTTTAAGAGAAATGTTTGAGCACATATTGTATATTAGAGGCATACAAAACAGTTCATGTTGTCCTGGTGCTGCTGGTATTTTAAAATTTAATTATTCGGACTAATCCACATTCACTCTAACAACATGCCTGCTTGGTGAGAAAGCAAAGGAGAATTTGCTTGATTCGTATCCAAAAAAAAATTGCATGGCATCTGTCTGAATATCTCAGAAGTAAACTGAATTGTTCAGGAGTTTTTTTTACTGTTGATATGATGTAACTGAAGCTGGTGAAGCACAGGTTCTTTTCTTCTTGATCCAACTGTTACAGTGCGTTAGGAAGCTGTTAAAATACATTGGTGTAAGTTTTTAGCATTGTTTCTCCCACTGAGAGGGGAATGTTGTGACTGGAGGTAAGCAGGGGTAGCTGTGGTGTGAGAAATATCAGGAAAAAGGAGGTAGGATGCTCTGTAACAGCATGATCCCTAGTAAAGTTTAGCGCATCGTTTTCAAACTGCTTCTGTTTGTAGCTCTTTTAAAGGTTTTGGCAGAGATTTGTTTTCTTTGGGAGCTGGTGTGATGTGGCAGATGGTTCAGAAGTTTCTCCGAAACTCTGTTCTGGACACTTTGCAAATATCCTGAAATGAGGCAAAGTTAAATCATACAGGCCTGCCCTTAGGAAAGCATTAGAATCTGAATTTATTTAGTGTCTGGTTTTTTGACTTGCTCTTGCCAATGGAAGGGAAGAAAAGGTGTGGTGGCTGATTTAAAACAAAAAGGGCACGCACACAGAAGTGATCTCTTGCTTATTGCTGTTGTTACGTGCCGCCTCTGGGTTTTAAAAATGATGCCGCTCGGAAGTACGTGGCGGGGATAATGTTAATAGTATGGGCATGGTTACTGCCCTCAGAAAAGTACATGTGAGATTTTTATTTCTTCCAGGTCTAAGTGCCCTGGTTCTCTCTGTTGCTGAGTGCGGGCAGTTAAGTGTGCGCTGGGAACACCTAGGACGTAGGAGTGCTGCCTTGGGAAGGACATGGGAGCGTTGGAAAAATGCCTTCTGCAGGGCAACAGTTCTTGTCCAGCTGCCAGCGTCACCTCTGGTGTACCCCGTAGTGGTTTGGGGAGGAGGATGGGAATCGGATGGGCCAGAGTTTGCAGCAAAACCCAGGTAGTTTCTGATGGTAGGAGAGCCTAGCCTTAGAATTAAATCGTCCTTTCTCTGCGTTTGCAGCCCATCTTACCCTTGTGGGCTCAGTGTATTGTGAACTGCCCTGTTTCTGAGCCTAGAGCAGCCAGTCAAGCGTTTGGCCGAATCTCTTGCAGTTGTCAGAGGGTCATACTTCAGGGGTAACACTGCTGGCAGCTAAAACCTATGAATTAGTGAAAAATAGCGTGTTTGGATGTTGGAGTCATTTTTTTGTAGGCTTTGAAAAAACGTTGTTTGATCATGCAGCGTGTGACCTTTCAATAAAACCTTCATTAAATCCACCCATTCCTTGCAGTATTTTTACTTGTGTTTGCCTTTGTCACAAGTTTCTTTCCTGGATTATCATTCATTAGCTTCTCCAAAGAGATTAACAGTTCCTTAAAACAGGATCATGTGCATTCTGGTGTTCTGTGTCAAAGCGGAGCTGGAGAGCAGAGAAGCCACAGGATCCCCATAGAAATTTGAAGACAATTTTGATACCCTAGTCCACTCAAAAATCTGCTGATACTGTAATGTTTTTTCCCTTGCCAGGACCCTCCTTGCCTGGTGTCATTTCTTGAGCTCTCCTGGGATGAGATTAGTCTAAAACAACAAAGTAGCCAGATGTCTGGTTCTGAGAGAGTCCCAGAGGCCAGGGTATGGTAGGCAACAGTAATCGCTTGGGGCTGAAGATCAAAGATACCTGAGAATTACTTATGGGCACATACTATGTGTCATTCCCATTATTAACAGTCTGAGAAAATTTGTATCCCTAATTAACCCTTTTGTTGGTTAAATTTTCTTGCCAGTACAGTCCTGTCCGTAATAACTATTTGTTGTTTTTGGTACTGTTTCATAAGTACATGTTAGTTTTAAAAAAGAAAATTAAAATGCAGTACTCTCAAAGTAGCGAATTTATGTAACCCATCCAGATCCTTTTTATTGTGGTTGGTTGTAAATATCAGGAGTCAGCACGAGTTCTTTTTGTTTACTGTGCTATCCTTGGGGCTGGTGTTATTCCTATCCTGAACTGTGTCAACCAGAATAGTTAACTTGTCAGGGTAGTGGCTTTAGTTCATTGCTTCCTAATCTAAAATGAATTAGAAGCTAATCCCAGAGGCAGGATGTCTGCACATGACTGCTTTTTCCCATATTGATATTTCTAATGAAATGCTAATTAATATTTTTAGTGATCAATGCTTGTTTGTATTATGTACTCTGAAACAAGAAACTGGGATTGTAAGTGCTGCCTCTGAATTCTTGTAGAGCTTTTAGAATGAGCAGCTTCTGGAGAGAGAAAAACCTAATTGCAGCCTTCTATGCATTTTTTTTAATCCTTCAGATGAAAATACCAAGGTTGTGAATGGAATGCCTATTTTACTAAACGATAGCATTGTCTGCCATTGTAGAATTGAAGACTGAGAACAATTTTTCCTAGCAATTTCTTGAATAATAAACTGTATTTATCAGCGATACCTGTTGTTTGTTATAACTGCTACAATTTCACTTTCTTTGACCGTATGTAACATTAATGTGTAGTAAATACTGCATGTGGATGTTTGAGTGGGAGGGTGTGAGTTTCTGGTCACACTGAATGTGTTTGCAGTTTATTGCCTATATTACATGCATTTAAAAATTCTGAGAGTGAGTAGTGAGTGAGAAAAAGATCCCTGGAGTGATTTAAAGGACTGAATTGATTTATCTGTTTCAGTCTTGACAGTCTGTCTTCAAAACATGTTATTTGAGCAAGAAACCCTAAAAGCTGACCCGCCTGGAAGCGTATTGTGGTTTTTTTCATTTTCACTTTTGACACAGGTATGCCTGCTGTCTGCATCTTCCAACACGGCCATGACTGCTGCTCTATTGTCCCCACTCCTGTTGAGTTGCATACCTTGTCATTCCTGCTCAACATCCAAAGTGGTGTTTAAAAAAAAAAATCAGCCTGTAATTAAATTTGAGGACAAAGTTTTCTGGTGATGCAGTGTTATTTAACTTTTCAGGCCCTATTGCTGTCAGTGTGAATAGCCGATCATCTCATTAATACTATGGATCTCATTAAAATTTTCATAGGATAGAGACAGGTAGTGTGCTTCTCAGAGATGCAAGGGAAGGAGGAGCTATATAGGAGTCGTTCACGGGCAGGAAATAGCTGGTTTGATATGGATATTGGCACTCTGGGTCATTTGTTGCCATTAGTGTGCCATAATCTAAGCACAGGGGCCTCACTGTGACTACTTGGGAACCACGTGCTGCTCAAAAGACTCTGTCTAGCTATCCTAACATGAGGAAATCAACTCTTCATAACGTTTGGATTCTGTTTTGTGCAATCCTTGTGGGTTTGGTGTTTCTGTTTTTTGTTTTTGTTTTTGTTTTTTTTTAATTCCCAGTTGTTCCTTTGGGAGGTGTTGCAGCAGTTTTGGTTGTCTACTGCTCTGTTGAAGTTCAGCCAGTGCTGGAATAGGTAAAATCCAAGCGTCCATGAAATCACGTCTGCGGAGGCCAGTATGACCTTCTTTTGAGTTACCTCACGCAGACAGCAAGGTGCCTCCCATGAAGGTGTTGAATCTGTGGCTGAGGTTTTGGGAGAACACTACTAGATGGATTCGCAATGTACCCGAGATAGAAATGCCTTTCACTTCATTCTCTTTTGTTATCTGCCTAGAGCTCTTGGAAACCATGCCACAGCTACTGCTGACAAGCAAGAATGTGACATAGTCAGCAAATACTACATAAATATAGAAGGACTACGATCTCCCTCTTTATTTTCAGGCTGGTAAAACTCCTATATAAATTTTGATCACTAGTACCACCTCTCCAGTTTAAGTAATTAAGGTCGTCGCTGGATCTGACGTGACTCGGGAGATTCAAATGCAGTGCAGGAGCAGAGAAAAGCACTGCAGACCTACTTCTCCCTGGCGGATGCCAGCTACTTTTTATGTTGAGGGATGAAGTTATGAGATGCTAGTGGTTATTAAACCAGTAATTGAAGTTTGGAACTGGTAGAATTATTGGCATCTTCTGCAACTAGACTGTCCTTCAGCTTCTTGATCATGTAGTACCTTTCTTTTCCATACCACAAAATGTCTTAGGGACCTCTGAAAAAATTCTTTATTTGGACTTGGAGAAAAAAACAGGCTTTACAGCAATTCAGGTGCTGGAGTAGACTCAGAAATAAGTGTAAATTTGTTATATAACCTGAATAAATTAGAGTACATTAAGGTGTTATATTGCATATTAATGAATATGACTTAATTCTGGGTACTTCCATTACAAGAGAGTCTTTATGAATTTGAAATAACTTCTGCAAAGCAAAAATCATAGGAGCTGAAGAGGCTGCCCTACAAATCTGTGGGAGCAGTGCTCTCTAGTTAGAGCTGATGGGCATCTAGGGGTTACAGGATCGTACTCGTTCTTCTGGCACAGCTATATGTGGAAGAAAACAGTTGTCTGTTGCACCAGTGGGCTCCTCTCTGGTATTTAAGAATAAAACCATAGGAACTGTGCTATGAAAGAGCAAGGACCGTACAAGTAGTCAGGAAGAGTGAGTCTTGCAAAAGAAAATAAAATTGTGGTTGAGCTGAGCGATAAATTGTAAAGGAAATTAAAATACATCATTGGCACGGACCTAATAGTTTGTTACTTCAAGGAAATATGGTGGGGTTTTTTATAGTGAAGTTGTCATATGAATTATGTTTTAAACAACATTTATATATTTTCCTCCATACTGCAGCTCTTATATTTAGTAATTTCAGGAGTGTTCACTGTTTTAAACAGCCCATCACAATGCGAGCATGTCCTGTATCAGAAGCTTAAGTCATAGCTTCCTTTTTAGTTATCTGAGCCATCGCAATGTTCTGACCTTGGGCTGTGTAAAATTAAGTTAAAAATCTCCTATTGACTTAATTAAGACATGGATCTGATCTAAAGATCATGCCATGAAATAAAGAGGAAATTCTGTATTTCCATTCACAAGTTTATGTCTGTTCACAACATTTAAATTAATAAGAAAAATGATGAATATAACTAACATAGCAGCTTTCTGTTCTTGTCTGCTAGCAACACATCTGTGAGCACAGAGCATTCACCACCAACACCAAAAGCTACTTGATGACTTGATTATACTCAAATCTGGGTACGGAATTCTTGCTGTTGAATTTCTGGTTTTCCAGCATGCCTGGTACATCTTGACATTACATTAGTTTGTGGAGTTTTTGACTTATATTTTGGAGAAGGAAGGGAATTAATTAGAACAAACCTCTAGAAAACTATGAGTGTTCAAGGGATTTTTCTTCTAATCTCTTGTAATTAAAAATGTCAGCACCTTTTCCTGGTTTGTGGATAACCAAATGTTTAGAGGTTGTTGAAGGAGAAAAGCTGTAGTTAATATTCCAAGTGCTATTCAATTTTACGGCACCAGTGTGGTGGTGGTTGGTTTGTGGGGCAAAGGAAATGGTTGGAAGGATCACAAGATAGCTGACAAAGCTCTTCCTCTCTAAATTGCAGGTCCTAAAAGTCTAAGTCAAGACACAGTAGATATATGAGCTTGTGGCTATGTGAGAAGACTCTTGACTGTACTAAAATATTGTGCAAACCCCTAGGTTATTCTAGTGTTTTATTGGTGACCCTATGACCTAGAATAAATTCAATGCGAAGGGCTATTTTAACTGCATCCCCTTCCCAGTTCTGAGGGGCATGCTCCTAAGGTGTTATCATAACTGGTGGCACAGGAGAATGTCTACGTTGTGACAATTAATTCCTGCTAAGCATATTTTTTAAAGCGTGTCACGATTTTCATAATGTATAGTTTTTGTTACCGTTACGTAGCCAAGGAATAGTAATAGGCAGAACTTCTATACTGGTTCCTTTCTAAAATATTTAAATTATATAGCAGGCATTATTCTACATGGTCTTTCTCTGACAGACTATTGTGACATGGATTACTGTGCATTACGCTTCTTTGTACTGATAAAGTAACAACCAAGCATTTAAAATAAAATGTGAAATTGCTTCTGAATATTTCCTTCTTTGAGAGGGCTAGATAAATGAAAATTAATGAGGTTAGGGAAATTTTGCTTCACAAGTGATCAAGTAAATCTGGCTTTGCACAGTCTGCAAAACATTATTTTAATAAGACTGTATTACATTTCTGTTGTGCCTGCTATTGTTAAGGGGAATTAGAGAATATGCATTTTTTAATGAAGTTAAAAGTTACATTAGAACCAAAGGCTTTTTTCCTACTCGTCTTTGAGATTGTCTTGTGTAATATGAAGAAAATAACATCTTTTACTGGCAAGTGTGTTTATTATTCTTCTTTGTTATTAAGTACCTGAGCTTGTACTCTGTACAAGCAGCGTACATACTGTAAATAAAAGGGTTTGTAAGAGAACCGCATTGAAATACCCTGCATAATATATGTAAACATTTTTCTTAAATTTTATTTAAAGGGCTCAGTAGAGGGGACATGGAAATTTGTATTTTGAGTTGTAGTTTGCTACCCAAAGCATTTGAAATGCGGGAGTGTTTCTTGGATATTAAGAAATGTTAGTTGGAATTACAAGCCTTCTTTAAATCGAGTGGTTTCATGGCTCTTGCATGCGAAATCAGCGTTATGTGGGGATTCTTGGAAATTTCTTGGTTTGTGAAACCAAGGTTGTGCGTTTGTACAGCTGAAACCTTGTCACGGGCTCCATTCCTTAATCAGCAGCCGTGTCCCGCCTGGTGGCAGGCCTCGTGCCAAAGATTTTTGAAACAGCTTTGCTGCTGAAAATCCTCCAGTGCTGCAAACCCCAGAAAGAATAAGCCAGCCAACCCTGACCCGGCTCCCTGGGATGGCACGGCACAGAAATAACAAAGGCGTGATGTCTGCCTTTTTGGTTTTTTCCTGTTCTTTCAGGGAAAAATCCAGAGGACGGGTAGGTCTGAAAAAGTTGGTTCTGGAGAGCGGTGCTTCCTATGTGAAATTGCGCGTTTCAAGGACCGCAGCAGTCGGTCCTGTTAAAAACCTTTGACTTCCCGAAAGTTGAAAGGCAGGGAGCGAGTCGGCTGGAAACGATGTGGCGAGGTACCTTCAAATCTTAAAGAAGGAGGTGCAGCAGGTTCCGTTTTGCAAGCAAGACGCGGAAATAAATGGATGGAGGGGGGTATGTTTTGTGGGAAAGGTAATTGGGCACCGGGGCTTGGCGGGAGCTGGTGGTGGCGAGGTGGGGGCTGGTTGCCACAGGTTGATGGGCAGGTGATCTGGCGGCTTCCACCCAGGCGGGCGCAGGAGGCCTACCTAATATGCTGTCTGCCCTAAGGGCCTGGGGGAACGCGGTTGGATTATTATGTTAATGCCTGAGCCTGCTGCCCTCTTCCTATCCCAGCTGGGCTCCCCGTTGTTAGGAACTGCTTTGCTCTGACAGTGGAGTAATATACTTCATGATTGAAAGGGCAAAGGGGCTCGCGAGAAAAAAGAGCAGGCTTGCACAGATATGTAAATGGAGAGGGGGGAAGGCTGTAGGAGGGTTTGCGCGTAGGTGCGGCTAGAAAGTTTATTAGGAAATGAGTAATATAAATCTGCTAATTGAATTGTTATTTACGGGTCCCATTTCCTGATTTTTTTCTTTGTGCATTATCCCCCCCCCCCCCCAATGCTGATGTACAGTGAATTCGAAGTGCTTACCAAAGCAGGCACTTAGGTTGATTTATTTTAAACCCAGGTGCTATAATACACTGGTACCAGTGTACAATGCTGACAATGGTGTATTTTTCAGGACTTTGATTACTGTTTCATGCTCTGCCACTCTATTGCTACACTGCGGCTTATAGCAGTGATATGATTCTTTTATATATTGTAGATAAGTATATCAGTCTGAATTTTGTTGATATTTCCACAAGAGTAGGAGATAGATACAGATTACAGAAATATATTTGTTATGGTGTTAGAGCAAATTGAACTTTGATTCGACGAGATGGTGACTATACTGTGATATTTTTCTGAGCTCTTTTCTGCAATAGAATTGACTAAACGGCGACTCGGTTTCAGAATGAATGTATGTGAGAGACGAAAATCTGTTCTGTAAACAGATGTCTTAATTTTTTTTTTCTGGCTATGATGATAATGATATGGCCTGGTATAGAGTCTTTCTCTACCTTTTATCGAGCTTCTATCAGTGGCAAAACTTGACTTAAAATACCAGCCAGATGTGATCTCCAACATCCTCATTTGTCTATTTCACCCTCAAACTGCTGACCACAGACTATTCCAAGAAATAGCTGTTAACCTAAATTAAACTTTTTAAAGTGAAAGCTGTTTTTGTGAAATGCAGCTAGTGTGTCAGATATAAAGTTGTTTGGTAAGTGAGATGCTTTTCTTTTACATTTAGCTGGGACATGGTGTTTGTGTAAGATGTGACTTCTGATGGCTTCTAGTGTAGAAGGTGACTTTTTCTACTCTTCACGCGTTTGTTTGCACATCCCAATTCTGTTCCTCGGTTTTGTGTTCACATGTGTTGCTACTAAGAAGGTGCATCTCTCTTGGCATGGGGATTGCCTGCTGTACAGGAAAGTTGGTAGCTCTTGGCACTTTTGACTTGGCAGTCGTGAAGGTACTTCTTACACACTCTTGCCCTCTCATGTATCTTAGGGCATCGTAAGTTAGTGAATTACTTTAAGGTGGAAAAGAAATCTGGATCTCGATTGCTTCCGCAAACTTTGTGTGGTCTGACTGTGTAGAAACAGAATGTTCTGGACTTAAAGGGCATGACAGACTATAATTTTGCTTCCACGCACCTTGTCTCATTGGGTGCCCATGATGAATAACTGTTACAGAACAGGTAGTAGCAGTATCTGTGTTCTGCTGCAGCCTGTGTACTTAACACAAAATTAATGGGTTTTTTATTGAGTTCTCCTTGGAGTTTTTTGTGGGCAAATCAGAATGTGTTGGCCTTGGCTGTACAGTTTGTCGGTAAGGTGAGAAGATAGTTTTAACCACAAAATGCTGGAAAATAGACACATTGTTATAACAGAATTGTTTGTCAGTTGAAGGAGTTTTTTCCAGTAACTGCATTTTTATTTCTCTTTCATATTGTATATGCACCTGGTTCTTTAGTAGCTGCTTTAGAAATATGGAACTTGGGCTACAAACCATGTTGAGTTGGGAACGTTTCCATTCTTTTTTTCTTCTCCCTGTGTATGCAATTTAGACTTTGTAGAAATGTTTCCACTTTCTTTCAGGAGAATCTGTGTGTAAATATTTTGTTTCAGGTCAAATTAACCTGGGCCAGTTTTGCAAACAAATTTTGAAATTGTTCCAGTGTAACTTAGGTGCTCCATGCTTTCATTTCTCTTGATAAACTGATCTTCCCGGCTGTATTTTATCAGTGCATCACAAGAGTTTAATAACAGTGCTGCATTGTGGACCGCTAAAAAGCTTTGTGCAGTGATAAACACAGGCAGAGGCCATCTTCCACCAGGCATGAGAGCAATTCAGCTGAAAGCAGCAAAATTCCAAAATGAAATGGTTGGAAAAGAAAATTTGGATCATTGTATGAGAAGTGCTGATTGTAGAGGCGGGAGGAAACTTGGGTTTAAAGCAAATATTTAACAACTGGAATATCCCTTATGCTGGACGTTCCGGTTTTCAGCCAACTCTGGATGTAAATGGAAACTGTAAAAGCTCAGTGAATGCTGCCACAAAGAGCATGTTCAACGCAGATGGCAAGTTTGTGACCTTTTGCAGTAAAAAAAACTTGTGCATTTCTTAGGCTCACACACAGCACAACTCTTGGTGAGCCTCTGCTCTCCATAGAATGTGTGTGGAATTAATGTGCCTGAAACCCATAGGTTTTCATGTTTTCTCTCCACCTTTTCTTCTGAGAAGTAGTGGTTATATAGTATCCTATCCCATTAGAGAACAAAGTAAATTACTTCAAGGAAGTAATAAAAATATCTTTTAGTTGAGTTGCCTACCCCACCCCCTTTGGATTAGATGGTATAGCAGTCCTTTTGGAAAATGGGGGCAAATAACTAGCTAGAATTTAAAGATGTTTGAGGCATGATTCAAAATGGTGCTAAATATCAATGTTGTAGTTAATTTGTTTTTGGAGAAAAACAGCTTGAGGCTTCAGTTGTTACTGATACACTGCTGAACTCCTTGGGCAATTTTTGGGGATATATAACATGTGAAGATACACAGAGCGAGAAAGTGCATAAATGTGTATATGTAAATTCTAGTTATGCTTGTATGGATTGCTAATTCAGATGACAGAAGTATCTGAGCAGCATTTGAAAGAATGCAGGTGCATATGTCAAGATATTTCCTTTTTCACCTTCAGGCAGTAGCTATAGAGCTGGTCTCTCCCCACGCTGTGGCCTTCCTTGCAGTAGTGTTTTATTTCCCATTTCCCGACATTGCACAACAAATAGTGAAGCTGTTCCCAGTGGCAGTAGTGACAGGGACTTTAATAACAATGCCATTCTGAGCTGGTTTGGATGGCATAGCAGTTGAAATGTTTGGTTCTGCTACTAACTGCCCAGAAAGCAATATGACAGTGGGATATTTATAGAAAAATACTGGTCCAGGCACAGCCTTACAGTAAATGCAAAGGGCACCTTTTAAAAAGTGGCCTTGTGCTTTCATTTCACTTCAGCAGGGAAGTAATACTCTTTGGAGTTGTGGGATGCATTGTTTAACTAGACCTCTAATCATGTTATGGATGATGTGTCTCCAGGAGAATCAGGGGACAAGACCTTTAAGTGTTTTTATCACAGCTTAAGATCTCAGAAAATGTGAACTTAAATAAAAGTATGTTTGGGAGGTTGTTATTGCTCTGTATCCTTTTGAGGATACCTTCTACAGTAATTTTTTTTTTTTTAGAGAGAAAGTCACTTACAGTTATGAAGTGTTTGACCGTAAGAGAGGATCAAGTTGGCAGAGTTACCTGTATACAGCTGTTCAGCTGAGCCTCCTTTATTAAATCATTGTTCAGCAGTCCGCTTGTTCTGGTGTGAGAGCTAGTGCCTCCATTGCTAAGGTAATAAGCCTTGAGTCGCTAACAAATGCATGATGTGCATAAGGTTTGTGGGTAGTTTTCATCCCAAAGTCTCAATGACTGGCTAGATTCTGTCCTTTTTGCCCTCTAATTGTGCGGTGTGGTCTGTTTCGCAGGTTTGATGTATGGCTGCTAAGGCTTATGCTTTACAGTATATCGTCAGAAGGGGGAAGTTACCTTCTGTTGCCCTGTGTCTAGGAAAATTATGGAAATGGACTTCCCATTGGGGGAAAAATGCATACAAAAAGTTTGGCTCTATGCCTTCCTGGGAACCTAGAGCTTTCTGGCTTGGTAGAGCCATATGAAGTTTGTAGAGGAGTAGGTCAGATGCTAGAGCATGGAGTTTTGGATAGTTATGCATAGAGGTACTCTGTATGAGAAAGTGTATGTTGTTGTGAGTCTGCCGGCTTTAAATCACTGCTTCTTTGAATGTTTACACTGGCACGGGGCAGTAATCTTACTATTTGCATTTAAAATTTTTAGGTAGAGGAGAGTAGAAGAGAAACTGCCTCTGTTTATTCATATTAGTATTCAGAAGTCCACTGTAGATGTTCAGGTTACTGCCCCTTTGGGGTGTGTGACGTAGGAACCAACATGGGAAGGCACCGTATCTTATGAGAGTGATTCTGTGTTTTGTACTGCAAAAGATGATCAGAGGGCTGGAGCACCTCTCCTGTGAAGACAGGCTGAGAGAGCTGGGGCTGTTCAGCCTGGAGAAGAGAAGGCTCTGGGGAGACCTTAGAGCAGCCTTCCAATATCTGAAGGGAGCTACAGGAGAGCTGGGGAGGGACTCTTTGTCAGGAAGTGCAGCGACAGGACAAGGGGGAACGGTTTTAAATTGGAAGAGGGAAGATTTAGATTAGATGTTAGGAAGAAATTCTTTCCTGTGAGGGTGGTGAGGCACTGGAACAGGTTGCCCAGAGAAGCTGTGGCTGCCCCATCCCTGGAGGTGTTCAAGGCCAGGCTGGATGGGGCTTTAAGCAACCTGGTCTGGTGGGAGGTGTCCCTGCCCGTGGCAGGGGGGTTGGAACTAGATGATCTTGAAGGTCCCTTCCAACTCTAACCATTCTATGATTCTATGATGCGACGACAGGAACGTTAAGCTACAGCTTCAGGGTATCGCTGGGCTTGGGGTATGGCTGGTCAAGGACTGTCTCACACAAGGACTGTGTGAGAGTATTGGTGTCTCTGCTGACAGCCCTTCTTGTTGTCAAAAGAAAACAGACCATGGTTGTTAGAAGGAGGAAATCTCTCTTCACCTTGGCATCCTGAAAGAATAGACGTGAGGTTGCAAAAGGTGTGTGCCTACCTTTGTGTCTCTGTATAGGGCCTAGATAGGCCTTTTCCCCTGATAAGCCTTGTGGGCATCACACCAGTTTTATATCCTACACAGCCACGTAAGCATCTGGTTTGGGTGGATCTGTGGCATTTAGGATAAAGCAAAGAAACTACGAACAAAGTGACAGCATTGTACAGCTGGTAGCCTGGGCTAGTCAGGCACTGTGCACTGTGTCTCTTGAAGCATCTGTCTCTTCTTTACCTGAGGAGACAGAGTCTTGGTTCTTTCAATGTGGAGATGGACATTCCAACTCCTAAAAGAGGTTCTTCCCTCCTGGCTTCCTTCAGGTGATCTTGGTGATGCTGATGACAAAGGCTTTTGTTTTCATTCTGCTGGGTTATGCAAGTAATCTCAAGTAAAATGATCCATCCATACAGGACAGTGTTGCTTCCCAACCTTCGCTCAACGTGCATTTCCTGTTATTAATCTATATATTAATATTGGTGGAAATTTGCAGACTGACACATAAACTTTCCTGAGACCTGAATGTTTAATGTTTGCCATTTGAATTGTTAACAAGTGTTTACATTCTGGTTATACTCTCCGGAAAAAAATCTTTAATGTATATCCTCCTGGTTTTCAGTCTCCATCTCCTACTGCCTCTGAAGGAGAGATACCATGCTGACTCCTCAGAACTCCCTTGAGTCATGCCGCTTGCTCGCAGTAGAGAGAAGTTACTATTTCTGATGAAAGGAAAGCAAGCGGGATAGTTTTCTTTCTGGCTCGGTATTGCTGAAACTATCGGCGAAACACAAATCCTTCAATGGAGAGCACCACATAGGCTAAATAAGTGTGTCTAAAAAGCCTGCTTTTTGACGTCTTTTTGATGGATGGGTTTGTATTTGTAAATATTATTACCAACAGGCGGTGGTGGTTATGACGAACTACAAAAATGGGGGGAGTGAAAGACTGATTTTTCAACAGAAAGAACTTGGCTAGCAAGAGGTAGGAGGCAATAACTCTCTGCCAGCAGAGCTCCCAGCTTGTTTCCCTGCGCTGCTCGTGGCAGAATTCTGAGCCTGGCTGAAGCAGCACCAACTTCTACTCAGGTGATGGCAACCTCTGCCAGCCTGGAACAAATCTGTGCTGTGTGCAGCTTCGGATCCACAGCTCAAAGAGGTGTTTTAGAGGACTTCATTCTCTAGATGACATTCCCCTGCTGAAATGCGAACAAACAGCGTGTTAGTTATTCTGTTTTCATTTTTTTTCTGGTGCTTTTTCAGCATCATTTCCATAAAACTGAACGTTATTGAACATGGTTGAAATAAACAAATGTTTTCATATTGTCAGCACAGCTCTAGAGGCAGGTTGGGGTGATATCTTTTTTTGCAGTCAGCAAATTCTGTTGGACCACAGGGAACACGGCAGTAGATAAAAACATAATTCCTTCTGTATCTTGGTGGGTTTTTCTGCTAGTGTTCTGGAGCTTCCTTAGTTGGTGGGTGTTGGGGTTTTGTGTGGGGGGGGTGGGTTTTTTGGTGGTGGTGTTTGTGGGTTTGGTTTTTTTTTGTTTGGTTGGTTTTTTTAAGAGGATAATGTGTATATACACTCCACTAAAAAATTAGAGTAATTCAGTGGGGATTTTTTTAAGAGAGTTTTTGAATATTATTTCACACTTCTGTAAGATTTCCTTGGAATCCAGATTTAATTGTTATCAACGTTGGGTTTGTGCAGGCTTTTGGGGTATTTTTGTTTTGGTTTGTTTGGGTTTTTTGTGTGTGGTTTTGTTTTGTTTTATTTTGTTTTTTTAATGAAAGACACTGGTGAGGTGCCCTATCACGTATTCAAAACATGTGTAAGATGCATACCACAACTTCCGTTGAATTCAATATGGATTGTATCTACATCTCCAAGAGCCAAATCTAGAGACCCTATTTGTTTCTCAAAGATGGTGCTGGAGTGTTAAAAAGGCATGTGCTTTGCCTTTGAGGGGTAACTGCGCAGCTAGAGATTTTGTTGAGCAGTTAACACTACCTCTCTTATTTTTGCCATGCTGTAGCAGGATTTTTATATGCATTTTAACAGTTATTTAAGAGTCCCCATATGCTTAGAAAAGAATCTGAATATATGTGCCTTTTTTAAAGCTGCATCATAACTAGGTTATTCCATCAATACACTAGAATGACTAGAAGCTGCAGTTGGAACAATATGTAAAAATACAGCTTGTAAAAGATTTCCTTTATTAACTGTCATCATCCACAGAATATATGTTCAAATAAACGTTGTGTAATAACTAAATTTGAGATTAATAGGCCCCTTAAGAAACAGCGAAGTCATTCAGGATAGTCAGTGAAAAATAGCCTCTAAGACTGTAACATGCACATATTGTCCTGCTTACATGCTCTCTCTGGTGTCATTCCCATTTATCAATGTCGGCAGGCTCTGTTCTCATTAAAACACTCTTGCACAAAAGCAACTTAATTTTCTTAAGAGAAGAGGACACCTGATTCAATTTGGTGCTCAAAACAGGGAACTTGAATATATATATATTTTTTTCCCGTCTGAACTCAGATGAATAGTTATGAACAGCAACACAGATTAAACCTTATTAGGTATATTTATATTCTGTTTGCAGTAACAGTGCTGTGGCAAATAGCTTTCTACAGAGCTGTAACATCTTATTAATGGAAACAGCAGTTAAGACATGAGCTGCAGTAACACTCATGAGATTTTATTTTTAAATAGGGGATTGAAGGAGTGGTTTAAAGGGACTCTGCCAACTAATTCAAGCTACTTCCGATGTCCTGCCTTCTTCCTCCACCTTCTCGAACTACACTGATCTCTTTGGGTAGATAAAATTTCCTTTTTAGACGTGTTCGGTCAAACGATTTCCATCACTTTCTTTGGTCTTTTTTTTCTTTTTTCTTTTTCTCTTTTCCCTGTCAAATAGGAGACATTGATCTATTAAATTTGGCATTGACAACATGGACAGTAAAATGTTATGTCACCACATTGTGTTCTCTGCCCTCCGTTGCTTAATCCTGCAGTAGTACTGCTAGTCATGGAATCATAGAGTTGTTTGGGTTGGAAGGGACCTTCAGGATCATCTAGTTCCAACTCCCTTCCATGGGCTGGGATATCTCCCGCTAGACCAGGTTCCTCAAAGCCCCATCCAGCCTGGTCTTGAAGACATGTCTGGATGGGGCATCCACAACCTCTCTGGGCAGTGGATGTTCCAGTGTTTCACCACCCTCACAGTAAAGAATCTCATCTGCATATGATGTAGATATTTCTTGTCTTTCTTTAATTCTTTTCTACTGTTCTGAGTTTTTCTTTCTTCTTCATTGTGCCATGTGTGTTAAATAGGATATTCAGTCTTACCCCTGGCACTTGAGCTGTATATCCCACTTGTACGTGTCTGAAAACAAGGTTTTAACCACAGGTAATTGTGGGCATACACAGAGCAGCTTTGTATGATGCTCAGGCTGCTTCCTTCTGAGGCCATTTAGTTCCATTACTCTGCATCTGTGGCCTTGGCCCTGGAATGTCCTTTCCACAGAGCAGGGGTGACTTGGGGCCAGACAGGTCCTACCGTGTGTAGCGTGTGCCTTCTCAGCTGTAGGGTGCCTGGGGGTAAGCGTAGGGTTAAGTGCAGTTAGGAAGATTACCTCTCTAAGGGCTGCCAAATGACACTCAAGAATCAAATGTTTTAGTGTTAAAAAAATGTATATATATTGGCAAAAAAGACTTACTTTTTTATATGGTCTACGTATAGAACTATGAGGCACCGCTGTTTCCCTGTGACGCTGCAGTAAAGGAAATTGTAGTTCCTTTCACTCAAATCCTGCCAATAATGACAAAATATTCATTTTTGACCCAGGTGTTCCAAATCTTGCCAGTTTATCTTTTCCTTTTCTTTAATGTAGTCCTGCTACATTATTATTGGAAGTTTATTAAATTTATTCTAAGAGAGTTAGTTTGATACCAAACTAAAAGGAAATGGAACAGAGTTCAGAATGTGTTCTGTATGTAATGTTATCGAAACCTTAGTGTGCTTCTTTAATTTGCTGCCCAGTCACACCTACCTCAATGCTGCCTGTACTTGCTGCTGCATTTGGGTACCTACCCATGAGGAAGGGCTTAGCCCCTTGGTTTGGCTTTGCCATTTTCTTCTGTCTTTTACTAGCCTTTGTTGCCATGAGGACTGTCTTGGATCCTCTTGCTGTCACTGTTACAAATCTTAGTGTCTTCCATACATATATTCCAGGATAAGGTGGGAGGTGAAGTGCTGAAACTTTAGGCTAGACTCAGGTACGGGAAGAGGAAAGTTTGTGCCAAGTGCTGCCAGAGAGGTTAAATAAACATTAAATAAATTTGTTGTTTAGTGGAGCTAGCATGTACTGTTTTCAACTCAAGTGGAGATGTATGTGCTCTTCTGTGCCAGTCCTGTTAAGAGCACTGGCAGTGACTTTCAGTCTTGTCTCTGAGTTGATATAAACTTGAATAATTGGTCTCATTGTCACTACTGCTGCTTTTGGATGTGGTCTGACCTTGCGTTTCAATACATGGCTATGCATTTACCTGTTGAAAGGATCTTACCATTGATTTTATAGAGAACTCTCCCCTCATATTAATGGTAAATGCAACGAACGGGTTGCAAACACATGCAAATCTGAATTTGGAGTATTATAAGGACATCTAAATGTTTTCATGTTTTATTGTTTCGTCTAAGACGACTGCAGATAGTCTGATATCTGTTGAAGCACAAAAGGAGCAAACACTAAAAAAAGTTATACAATAATAGTGACTAATAAATGTTTCAAATAAAAAATGAAGAGTCTAGCTGTATCATGTGTCAGCACTAATGTTTATTTGTATCATTCCTCTAAGGATCTCGGAGTGCTTTTTAAGCAATGAATTAATTTTGACAATGCCCTGTGAGGTATGTAGGCAATATTATCCCTCTTGATAGAAGGGAGTTGGAAGCACAAAGTGTTTAAATTCTACAGGGTCATGCTACTAGGTACTTTTAATTACAAATTGGAGCGGTTGATTCAGTTTAGTACCAGATTGTTTAAGCTGAACCAGAATCACAAATAAAAGCCCCAGGATTTTACTTCTAAGTTTATTTTTCAGGAGAAATGTTTATAAAGAAAACTGCAAATAGAGAAATCAACGTGTGTAAGTCCTCCCTCACTGAGGTTGATCATCTGAATGATTTTAGCTTAATTTGTGGTCTTCCTGATACTTTTTTTTCCTTCTTTTGCCTGTAATGAGTGTTTAATCACCTGCCTTGGATGGTTTCTGACATTTTGGAGAAAGGGAATTAAAAATTGCAAACTAATGTACCCCTGGACCAGTCGTGAATTATGACTTCTGCACATGACTGGCTGAATACCCGAAGCATAAAATTTTGTCTAAGATTGTTGTCTTAGTATCTGTTACATGCTTGAGAATATTAAAAAAACAAACAAACAAAAACAACAACAAACCAAACAGGAATCTTAAATGTGGATCAGGAAGGAAGAAAGAAAAGAAGTTTGTTTATGGCCAAAGTACCACCGTCTAGTAATCGCCACCATAGAACCATCCTGTATCTCTCCTTACCACCTTTCCAGGTACAGAATTTCTCCTGGAAGTGAAATTGCAGTGGATTTTAACTAAAAAAAATCATGTCTCTAGGTGATGTCAAATCAGGACTGGTAGCCACTGACACGGCTAAAAATAGATGCACAGTGTCCTTCTAAATGTATTGGTTCTTGCCAGCTACCGCTTTGGTCTTTGTGCATTGTTGAAATGACCAGGAGAACAGCTGAGGGCTTTCTAGCACTGAAGTTATTTCTCTTGCATCACTGGAGGTGGTCTGGCAGGCTCACCTGCACTGTAAGCGGAGCCTGGCCTGAGCTCAGGCTCTGGTGGGAGCAGGTATCTTTGAGGCAGGAGGTAAGTTTAGTTAGGGAGGAAAGACAGAAATGTAGCTCTCACTCTGCACACAAAATCTGTATGGGGAGGAGGGGACCATTAAGTTTCCTCCCAGCCTTCTGGTGCAGAAGTGGAGCCCAGCTGCTTCTGTCTTTCAGATCTTAACAGCTGATTTACACTGTTTTTTATAGCAAAGACTGTTTTGCATGGAAGAGACCTTCAAGTGTGCTTAAAAATGGAAGTCTAGATCCTCCTTCTTGGATTCAACGGCAGGATGTAATAAAAGGGACCTTTCTGCATCTTTATGAGATTGAAGTGGTCAAATATAATTAGTCTGTGTAAAAGAAGGGCTCGTGTCTAATAAATACCAAAGAGGCTTTATAAACCTGATGGGTTTTTTTAATATAATGGTAGTAGGAACTATCTACATTTAACTATAAATAACTATATTGACAAAAGATACCTGCAAGGACATCTCCTGTACTGAAACTGACCCCTTGTAGTAGGTCTGTGTGCATGGGTGTAATGTGTGTATCTCTTGCCATATGAAAGTGTCAGCTGCACTGCTTCAAATACAAGTAGAAAACTCTGATTTAATTCACACTTGTTGAAGAACTGTTTTAAGTAGTACTCATTCTTGCTTTCAGCTGTGATCTCTGGCAATAGGAGCTGTTTGGACTTGTGCCTCTTTTTTTTATGTTCAAAAAAGGAATGCTGATGAGGAAAAGGTGTTAAAATATGTTACTGTAGTTTACAACTGTCAACTATAATGTTTTATTTAGCTGTATCTATTCAGATGCTCCCTCCGCAACATGGAGTGCCATATGCCATTGTCCCTGTTAGTAAGCAAGTCAGCAAAGGTTTCCCAGTCTGCATTTGTTTTTGTATTTGGGCCGCTGAGGAGCTGCGGTCCAGTGCCATCTTTTATTGATAGGGCCAGCAGAGGAGGAATCTAATGAAATTATCAAAGCTTTGAATTAATTATGAACTTGAATAAGAAAGCTAAGCTCTCTAGAGCCAAGGATCTCATTACCCATTCATTTTCATTGCATCCTCTTATGGAGCAGAAGGCAGGTTCAGCATCAGCTCCTACCCAGATTTTGGACTTTATTCAAACTTGCTAAACTCACTAGCATCCACTTATTATTAATCTGTGGCTGGAAGTGTCCAGGGTGATTAATTTGACTCTGCTCTAAATCTTCATGTAAATGGTAGATTTCCCTCCTCCCTTTCCTCTTACCTTTGCTGTGTGGCTTTTCATCATCAGACTGGCTGCCATACAAGAGTTTCTGTTCTTTCTTGGTAATTGGGGAAAGCTGTTCAAGACTCAAGTTTTAACCTTCTGGAATTTAATGAGTTAATGTTAAGAAATAATACTGCTACCTTACATTTCCTGGATATTTAGGTAAGCACTAAAACACTTCTAAAGTCATTATAAAAACTGTTTATTTTTTTATTTTAAAGGACTATGGAGTAAAAAGTAATTATTAGGACTTTTTGCCTCGGAAGTGTGGGGTTTTTTGTTATTTTCTTTCTTTTGTTGTTCCTATTTTAAAGTTTTTGGTCAAACTACAGAAACTTCTGAATTTTTCAATACTTTGTTATGATGAACAGTTAAATTAGTTTGCTTGCCTGACTAGTATTCCATTAAAAATTGTTAAAAGTCTGGGAATATTTATTTTAATTAATAGATCAATATGTAAAAATGTTTCTGGCAAATTGGAGCAAAAGCAGTGAGACTAAGCTTCTGTGTAATATTCCTAGTTCTTGTGGATATTCCTGTAAGATCTATTGGCAAGGATTTTCTTCTCCTCCTGCTTTTGTCCATTTCAGCACATTATTTATGAATGCAAAAACTGGAACCTATCGGTCTTCATAAGTTACAGGCCGCTGGCAATTTTTTAAGCAGTGGCTAACTGCCTAACGGTCTCTGTGTACGTGTGTATTTGGAGAATCTAATAGCTTGTTGGATGGGGGAATAACATTTTGTTCTTGTACTATAGCTGTTTTACCATTGGTGATATTTATCTTTTTCTCTCTTCAGGCAGCTGCTATATTTAATTCTGCTTTTGGAAGTTTTTTGGTAAGTAATGCAGTATTTATAGCAAGTGGTTTGATACTCTTTCTTTGACCAGTATCGTTTGTGTGTTTGTATTTTTCATATTAGTGTTGGTGGAATTGTGCTATTTAGCTGGCAAAAATTTGAATAATCTTTCAATTTATGTTACCATGCCATTAAATACAGATATTACAATTTCTCTTCTTTTTGCTAAACGCTTGAGAAAAGTAGTGAATAAATTGTCTCTGCTCATGGTAAATTAATAATGTGTAAACACATCTTAATTTTCTCCTTAATGGGTTAACAGAATCTATTATTATGTAGATGTTTCAGACATGGGCATCAATATATTGATTTTTCTAATAAGGCCCATCAAATACTCATTATTTTCTATCAAGAGGCCATGGATTTTGAAAAGAAAACATGACCCAGCTGATCAGAGAGTAGATGCTAATTTACTCAGTGACATGTCATTTGTTTAGCATATTTCACTGTCAGTGAAGCCACTCAGTGTCTCTGAGGAACACACTAAAATAGCTGGATATGGGAAAACAATCAATCCAGCTGGAAATATAACCGTTTCTGTAAAAAGCAAACCCAGTATTTGTGGACCTGATTGTCTACAAAGATTCAGAAAGGACACTGTAAAGAACAATAAATAAATATATTTATGAAGAAAGGAAGAATAGATTTCTTTTATTGACATGTTGTTTAGAGAGACATTAATGAATCTTAAATACAATTTATTCTATATGTAGGCAAGCAGTGTTGTTTTTTTTAATAAATGAAACATTGTTTTGTTTATTTAGGCAGCTAATAATTGAACTTGTGGTTTTTTTTACTAAAATTTTGCGTATTTATCAGTGTGTGTTCATGATTCCAATCTTGTGTTCCCAGGAAGAGGACTATGATGTCTAAAATGAATGAATGAGAAAAGAATTCAAATTAGGAAATTTAAAATTGAATGAAAGTACAAAGTAACTCACTTCATGCATTATTTGTTTTATAAAAAGGTGGAGTTTAAGTATGTAAAGCTGTACTGACAAGAGAGAAAGTTGCATGGCATTTTGAAGTTGTGCATAGTGCTGCTGCTTTTTTGAGGGACCAGGTTAGGAGGCTGGGTGTAAGTTTTTGTGGGCATAGATGACCATTCATGTTTTTAAAATATCGGTTCCCAAATACTTGTTCCTTTTTGTCACCTAACACCTCCTCCTCCAGTGGGAAGAAGGTACTTTCTGCCCCAGTGTTAGAGCAGCTCTGCAGTCTGTGGGTGTGCGGGGCATTTTCTCTTGCTGCTTGGCACGAGCTCCAGTTTCTCTGCTGTCCCCAGCCTTCAGTTCAGAAGGTTTCCTCCAATACCCAAAGGCCTCAGATGAGCTGTCATTAGGAGAATGTCTTTTGACTTCAGATAAGGATTTAGGCCCCAGAGCATCTGACTACAATGCCATCTCTCAGTAAAGCAACATAAACAGATTTTAATTTCTAGAACCTGTTTGTAGCTCTTTGAAGAAATCTCAGTTAAAGAAGCTGAGCTAGTTTGTGTGTTCGTGTAATACTCCTGATTTTGATCTTAGTTCCATGAACTGATCGTTGGAAAGCTCCATTTACATATAATTACCTCATTTCACTTTTTGTTCACTTCAAATTTTTCTTTTTAATTTTTGAGGCGGCATTGCAGTAAACATTCTTGTTAAAACTAAAAAATTCCCAGGAAAGACTTTTCAAAAATATCAAAGATCAGCTAGAATGAAATCACATAGCTGATTTTTTTTTTTTTTTATTTTTATTTTGTAAAAATAAAATTTTAAAGAAAGTGGCCACTAGTAAGTCACAAACACACACACACTCTTAGATGCTTGTTGTGGTATCCTAGTTACGTAGGGAATATATATGTGTGACAGAAAATAAATCACAAATATGTTCACTGAAAGCTTTGCTCTTCCGAACTTTTTCAGTTATGAAGCTGAATAGGATGAACCTTATGACTGAAAATGCAATGGGGTGATAGTGGGCCAGGGTCTATAATAAGTAGCCAGAATTATTTACCAGTTTCACAGTGCTGTAGTTCTACGTGGCCTTTAATTGAGTGGCTCCTGAATGTCACTAGCGAGTGGTCACTTACTTTGTGAGTTTTCTGTGCATGACTGGCAAAGCATTAAATATATATATACACAGATACTTGTTTGAAGTCAAAACTGTTCTATAAAATATGAAAATAATTGGCCTGTTTCTGAGAAGATAATGGAAGGTTCTAGTGGTGTTTTTGGAAATCCATCAATTCATACTGGTGCCTAACTTATGGGCTTGTCTATAGGTGGAGATCCTATTTACTATGCCTTTAAGTCGTGATGAATCTAAATCACATTTGCGTTTTCCTTGTTAGTGTCTTATGATGTGCTATCTGTGGATAGGCTTAGATGTAGTTATATGCTTTTGTGACCATAACCATATGTGTGTCCTGGAGGTACTTTGGAAGGATCTGAGTATTGGCAAAGCTGCAGGTTTTGCTGCACTCACGTGTAGCCCTGACAAAGCCAGGAGTACGTTGTCTGTTCTTAGACTATGCCCTGTGGGCTAGTGCCTGTGTATGATAGTGTGGAGCAAGCTGATTTAAAAGGGCTGAAAGATGGGCTATGCTTTTAACTCCTTCCCCCCCCCCCCCCTTTTTTTTTTTTCCTTTTTTGAGATTAAGAAGTGGTCCTTGAGAAGTTAAATTAAAGCGTGGAACAAAATGTCTGCAGGAAAAGACTTAGTGTAATGTTGCAGTGATATTGAGATGAGCTTATTCAGATGAACACATTGTGAAACACAAAATGCAGAAATGCTAAATAGTTCTTGATGAGCAGAAATACAGTTAGGTTAAGCATCTGGAGGTGTTTTCACTGGTAAGGAGATTTACAAAAACTACCAACCACCTGCAGAGTAATTCCTTTTAAGCTCCACCAAAGCCCGTATTCCTGTAAATATGCAGGAAAACAATGCATGGAATGGTGCTGTACATATTTACACTTAGTTTAATAATGTCCCAGGTCTAATTAAAACACAGTGTTTTAAAGAGCTAATTGTTAGAGAAAAGTGTTTTTATGTAGCTAGATTAGTAATAACTAACGATAGATGAATTCAATTTACATAAATTTCAGCCAAGAGAATATTTAGAATCATACCACAGAGGATTGCTTTGAGTTGGGTAGTTAATATCATTATCTCCTCCCCTCATTTAAACAGTTTGGCTTACAATAATTGTGGAACATAAGTGATTTCAGTTTTTCCTTTTAATGGGCTTTTAATAAAATCTGATAGTGTTTTACTAATACTGGGTGGTTGGTTATCAGCAAGGTTGCTACTGTAAAGCATGCAAATGCATATGAAGATCTGCTGAGATAAAAAGCTCTGAGGTAGCTGTTTCCACTTTTAGGAGAGGATACTTGTGCCCCCAAAGGCTAAAGAAATTGTCTGGGATGGGTCCAAATGAAGTATGGGTCCGCTGAGATTTTTAATGTTGTATGCGTTATCATGCTTCCTAAGCATTTCTATTCTGCTTCTAAAAGTTGTGCTGCAACAGAAAAATAATGGTTGTTAATGTCCAAAGTGCAGAGCAGTGGGCAGGACCCTGCTAAACATGCTGTGCTGGTGGTTGTTCCATGGTGTTTGCCTGGGCGGCTCAGCTCCTTTGACTTTAAGTTCACCAGGGCATAGACTGTCATTGAGGCTGAAGTGGACTTCTTGCACTGAAGTGGAAACACGTGCTCAGTTGAGAGCTAATCTCAATTTGCAGTGACAATATAATGTCATGTGCATGGAAAGAGGAGAGGGCCTAAAGTCTAGGAGGGCACGTCCTCGCAAAAAGCTCTGCACTGCTAGACTAGAAACAGTATTCTCTGATCTTTCTGCCTCTCATTAATCTCCTTTCTGCTTGAGACAGAGGGCTTGGAAACCCATGAGAGTATCCAGCTTGTGATGTGAGTCGATGTTGTCCGATTCTTTGGTGCCTTGGGGGTTATGAACAGTAAGCATGAAAGGAACAGCCATCAGCTTCACCTTAAACAAAGAACTGTAACCAAGATCTGAAGGTCTGTAGTGACAGGATATCAAGAGGAAAAGAGAGAATTCAGAGGACTCTGCTCTGGTGACCATTGCATTCATGAGAAAACAGAGCAAAGGACAGCCAAAAAATGAAGGCGTTGGTTGAGACTTCTTCTGATGCTGTCTTGGATTAGCTTCGCTTCCTCTGTTGAAACCTGTGGGATCAAATAAGGCATGTGTCTAGGCTACACAAGTCAATCTGAAGGAAAGAAGGAACCTGTTCCAGGTGTCCATCATTTCATTAATCTCCTTTGTCCAAACTAAGTATAAATTATTTTGCTTTTTATCTGACCATCTTTTGAAGGAGACAGAGCTGATTCATATTCTTCAAAAACTCAAATAATTTTTTGGAGCAGCTGCTTGGCTAATCAAATCAAGGCTAGTGTTTTTATTTACGTTGTCTTCCAAATGAAAGCTAAAGCTAGCAGGGAATATGAAAGTTAGCTTCTCACATATACACAAAGCCTAGTTGGTTAATGAAAATGTATGGAATTCTTATCTGCTCTGCTTTAGCAGGCATAATGATTTACACAGCCTGACAGCACTAGTGCAGCAAGTAAATGCATTAGTCATAGTGTCCATTTTTCTTGCAAATTTGTGACACAGATTTAATTATGGGAATGACCAGCAACTTACAAATCTAATTTTGGTAGGCTGAGCCAACTTTTTTATTTTAATAACAATGGATTTTTTAGCAATGATTTCATTACTATTTAAAGAAATCCACCCGTATGGAAATAACCAATTGGCTGAATTTATTTACTTTATTTTACCTTAATGGATGTTGAATGGTTTAGGTTTACTTTGATATTTATTTTTTTTTTATTGTCACTTTTTTAGTCTTAGTTATTTCTAGGATGAATGCCTTTATCTGGCTTAATTATTGCGAGCACAAACATCGTAAATATTTTTCTAAAAACAGGCAAATGTTTGTGTACCCCTTTGTTCCCTCTTAATTGTGCCTTTGCAGTATGAAAAGGGGCAGAACAGTCATCTGGGATTCCCTTTTTACTGTGCTAGCTATTGACAAGAAAATCTTGCCAGGAAGTCTGTTCACAACAGGTGCTGAATTCTAGATTCAGTCTTCTTTAATTTCAAAGCGGAGCTGCTTTATGGTGTGGCACCGCACTCTTCGAAGTGGTCCCCTCTTCCTCTGTGAAGCAGCACGGTGATGCTGCTGGTCTGTGCTCCAAATTCGATTCGGGTAGTTCTCAAAACCCTGAGCAAGTTCTCCCTGTTATTATCAGCCCCTTGGGAAGCCACCTCAGCCTTTAAGGGATGGGGTTTTTGCATGAGTGGAAGGGGATGGCAGATCTCTGCACCAGTGAGTCTTTAGACCAGATATTATGTACCTGGCAGGAAGAGTTTGGATTCTGTGGAATTGCAATCATCTTGGGAGCCACTTATGTTGCCTTACTATAACTTTCTCTTATTTTGTGGCTGGTGCTCGCTTCTCTCGTTATTTAACACCCTCATTTTGATTTCTGCTAGCTTGATCTGAAATCTCAGTGCAAATTTGGGCATCATCAGCTGTTTCCAGATCTGCCAAGTAACACTTTAAAGTCTGCAGGCCTTCACTCTTATTGTGTATTTGTTCCTCCAGTGTATTGCATGCTCAGTTGAATACCTAAGTTTGAGTTAATTTGTACTATTTTGGTACAAGCAAGGCAGAGTAACAAAGTTCACTGTGACAGAGACTTGTTAGTGCGAGCTTAAGAAAAGAGTCCTTGCTACAGGTGGTTATTTTAAGGGATGGCTAGGCACGTACACCCATCCCAATATATTTATTAATTCTCTCTCTGAATCTGCTTGTCTATGAGTAATGCTGAACTCCCTCAAAATAAAAAAGGGGGTAAGTATAAGGTGTGATAATCAGAAAGTTAAAAAGAAGTAAATGAGATCTTGCTCCCAAGGGACTGAGAGAAATCAGGTAGGGGCATAACTGGAAATCTGGGTATTAGAACACCTACTGTGTGGTCTATCTGGTAACACAATTGATTTGAAGTGACGAATGAAGCTACTGATTTACACGACCAGCCAGTGCAGGCTGGCTGAGAACCAGTTAACAAATAACAGCCCTGCTGTTGGTTATCTTTGCAACCTTAGGGAGAAGGACGGTAGGTAACGGTAACCAAGAGGAATGAAAACGTGCTGTTAAGTTCTCAGAAAAGAGTATCCTCTAGAAGGCCAATGGTCCCTGTATATTTTTTTTCAATGGCTAAGAGTAAAATGCATTGAAATCTACATAATAATAAAAAATGAAACTATTAGCTGTCAAATGTTTATAAATTATGTGGGCTGTAGCTGGTCTCAGTGCTTTCTTAGTTTTCCGATTAGCTTTTTGCTGCTGAACATTTAATTCATCTTTCTTGGTCTTATGGGACTCAAGCAGCCAATTCTTCCCAAAAAAGTTTATTTAAAGGTAGCAATAAGTAGGTCACTAAATGTGTCTCTCTGTATTCTCTTTGCATCCCCAAAATAATTAACTACTATCTTTTTAAAGATAAATATATTTGGGTATTCTGCTTTTTCCACTTCCTCATATGACAACTAACAGCAGATAAGATTTTTTCGTGTGCCTACTTTTTTTGGTCAGCAACCCCATCTAGTGCTCTTGCTTGGTGAGGTACTTGGTGACTGCTTTTGAGACAGTACATTGAATCCCCCTCCCCATCATCGTTGTTTTTATGGATTAACAGGATCTGGGGGAAAGAAATAGCTGAGGATATATGTGCAGTAGCATCTCCTGAATTAGTAAAACAAGCAGCAAAATTGGAAGTTGCTGGAGAAAATTCAGAGGCAGAATTCAGTGTTTGTTGCAAATCGGAAAGAAAGCATGAGAGTTCAAGCGCCTTCATTCTTTCAGTCCAATTGTCATCTATGAATTGCAAAGTAGAAGGGAGAGAAGTTTCAGGAGCTAAAACCGGGCATTCAAAGTACCTTAAATTTTATGATCTGGCATATT
The DNA here is from genome assembly GCA_013399435.1 of Arenaria interpres. Taxonomy (NCBI): domain Eukaryota; kingdom Metazoa; phylum Chordata; class Aves; order Charadriiformes; family Scolopacidae; genus Arenaria; species Arenaria interpres. The sequence continues at coordinate 109,923 of VXAK01014424.1, read as the reverse complement.
TCTTCTGATCACATAGTATGGGGAAACTGGAAATGAAAGTGTTCTCAGACTGACTATGGTACACTCATCTCTCTTGTTAATGGAACCTGAATACTGGAAATTTATAAAAAGCTTGATTCCATTCTAAGTGACTGCTAGTGAGTAACAGGCTCAAAAGACTATGTATCTTTGGTGACTAGAATTTGGAGAACTTCTAGAGGAGGAAATGCATGTATTTAATATTATATAATCGGGCATTTTCTTGAATTAGCATGCAAGTCACCTCTATGCTTGTACACAGTTTTAGCATAAAATCAGTTTTTTGTCTACGATTACTTTTGTCATAATTTGTAAAATTCATCATTGTGCTCTTACTGTGAAAATACAACATTTTTGTCAAGAATATTTGGTTTGGACTCCAGTTTTCTGGTTCTGCTTACATTTTATTTATGGTCAGGACTTGAAAATAACTATTGCACTAAAAGAGAACTTGTGTGCAGATAATAATGTTGAAAAGGTCTTGGTACTAGTTGGTGATATTTTCTTGTCTTCTGTTTTGCCACAGTCTCCTGTCTTTTTATTCAAAGAACAAAGAAAGTAAAATTATCAGGAAGAAATATCACTAGTTCTCTTAGAAAGTAAGACCAGAATGTCCGACTCCTAGTTAAGTCACTGGAGTTTATATTATGGGATGATGTCATATCACTTATTTAAATTAGCTTTAAAAAACAGTTGCATTGAAAAGCTGCTCTATTTGTTTCTGACAAATAGGTGGAGAAATATTTGCATGCTTTGTTTAAAAAGGTGAAAATTTACACTACAAAACTTTGAACAATTTATTTGTAAAACGAGAGATTTCAAATTCTTGCAAATAATTATTTGTGTCTGTGGGAAACAAATGTTTGAATTTATTGGTTCTTTACGGTAGTTAGGTTGGTGCATGAAGGAGAAAATTGAGAAGAGAGGCACTATGAAAGACAACTCGGTTTTTATTTTGCCCTCTCTGTAGTATCTTTTAATACTAGAAAAAGCAAAACTGCATTCCTCTAGGGCTGTGGTTGTACACAAACATGTAGTCATTTGGCCTGATTTAAGGGTAAATGTTCCCTGCAGAAAGATTTGGAAATGCACAAAATATATAATTTTCTTCCTCCCTTTTAAAAAATTCATCAAAAGGAAATGAAAATGTTTTTAGAATCTACTGTTAATGTTTTCCCACAAAGTTTTAGCTTCTGATTGAAATGGAGCAATGGGCTTTCCTCTGTGCTGCAGCTTTTAGTCACCTACATGAGAAAAGCGCGTGTTGAGGCAAGGGGGAGTGGAGAGAAAGCATCCCGTCATTTGGAACAGGGGTATTTAAACCCTTGTCTTCTGCTTCGTTCGCACTTTGAACTAGTGCTGCTGCAAGGAGGGGTCGTTTCACCTGGCATCTGTGTTTATTATAAAATACAATCTGGTATGCTGAGGAGTCCCCCGCATAGATGCATTAATCCATAATGGAGCATGGAGCTCTTTCTTCTTCTGTGGCCACCAAATGCGGATTCAGCAGCTAGCAAGAGTTCAGCTCTAGAAAGCAGTATGCATGTTTCGTGACGTCCCTTTACAAACAGCAATACCAATGCTGTATCATTCTACACAAACCTTCTTTTACTCTAAGTTGACTCTTTGGGAGAGGGAAAACATCCCAAACTCATTAATTTATTTAGCTGCTTGATTTTTTGGCCCAGAAGAGGTTAAAGCTCTGCCTGGATTTGGATGAGTTTTTTCTGTGGTTCTTCTCTATCCGACCTAGCAGTGCCTGTTCAAAATTCAGCAGTCCACGAATTGGCAGTCCGCATTCTCTTGGGGCAAAAACAAGAGGGACGTCATTATTACTTTGAGTGGCTGGAAACCATTCTCCTTGCTGTCAGGGTGACAAATACTGTCTTAATGGAAGTGCCAGAGGTTAGGTCAAAAGCTTTCGCAACTCAACTAGCAAGGAAGGCACGGTTATAAAACCAGAGCTTCCTTTGGAAATTTGTGTTTGTTTATTACTTATTGTTGACCTTTTAAAAGGCAGTTTTGGGAAGCCATCATGACCCTTCGGTGTGAGACAGCAATAGTTCATGAATTTTTGTGAACAACTGTACTTGTATCATTGCTGAGAGGCTCCCTTCATTACTATTTTTCCTTAGCTTCTTTCAAAGTATTAAAACAACATTCTGCTTTCATCCGTAATGATACGTATTTGGAAATACTGGTTGTTGTGAAGGAGAGGGAGAAGTATTTTAGTTAGTGGTCTGTCATTACCTGGGTTCTTCTAACACTGTTCTGTCAGTGGAATAGATTTTTCATTTTGACTTTATGTAAAAACAACAAAGAAAGCCAACCAAACAAACAAAAAGCCCCCAGAAACCACCCCAGCAAACCCCAAACCATCTTGCAGATCATGCCTTCACCTGCCTTGGGGCTTAGGCTTGCTTACACAGTTTATGACCTTTCTGGCATGACACATGAGCAGATGCACCTCCCAGCATCTTCATTCCAATTCTCCACCCGCATACCCCTGGTTACTTTACTGCAATGATAAGCAGATTGCTTATTTTTTGCTTCTACTTCTTAAAGAAGCTTGTATCACCAAATTAATTTTCTAAAATATTTTCTGAAGGTACCTTCTTGGTCAACTCCAGTGTAACTCTTGTTGCAAGAATGGTTATGTGATCTTCTTTCCCTGTTAGTTGGTGGAAGGTCAGACTAGATGATCATCTGACTTTGTGCAACACGCTGAGTTTTTCATAGATAAAGTTGGGTCACACTCTGAAAAGATTGTGTGTGAACTCTGACAGGATGATGCATTTGAAAATTTGCTACTTTTTACTTCCCAATAAAAAGAATTATTTTTAGTTGTATCTAAATGTGGTTACCGTTCCATATCGAGTAGAAAATTTTGTATGTTAATATATGAAGATGGGATGTTGTTTCTACATTTATAAACCGTGCTTCTTATGATCTTCTGGTTTTCAACCAATATCTTGAAAGCTCAACACTGGGCACTCATTGGATACCTTTATTGTCCTAGTGTTGAATTTGACTGAGAATCTTGCGTGATGAGGAACAGCTTTTTTGCCTGACATAAACCCACTGGATGAAATCTGCACGTGGTTTCACGTCCTCTGCATACTGTTTATATATCACTTTGTACTGTGGTGTGATACAGATGCTAGCGTTGATGCCCACCTGAGTGGAAAAGTCATTCTAGCTTCTTCCTCCTGGTATATTTGAGGTATGTGCTAATAGCCTGAAAATGCACACCTTGTCGTGCCTCATTGCTTAATTGTGGTCTAGTTTCTTTCCCACATTTTACTACTGTATGGAAAGTGAATGTTAACTATTTGAAGGAGAAATATATTACATAGGATTAGATAACATGAATAATGTGAAAGCCAGAGGTTTTTTTTTTTAAAAAAACTCAAACCTTTTAATAAAATGGAATGTCAAATATATGAACATGTCTTTCAAGAAATGATCAAAAAACATGGGAAAAGTTTCACATCCTTTTTAAAATCAAATAATTATCCACCATCATATAATTTTTTGTTAGATGGACAGTACAAAGATGAAAGAAAATTTTATAGATAACATTGCACTTCACAGCTGAGTGAAGCAGGTGTTAGAAATGCAGATTAAGTATACTGACTAAAGACTATATAAATTTGAAGTGAAAATGCCACTGCTCTACTTGCAGTGCCATGTGCATGTGAAGTTTGAGATAGTTGAATTATTGATTTTATTGTGTGATATAGTGCAGCAGTTAGGGAGATGGCCCTTGTGCATTTATGATGTTTTCTTTTTCCCCCGGTAATCTTTTTAACAGTACATGATGAGCAGCTAACAGAATTTGCTTCATCGGGTAAGTTTTGCTGTGGAAAGAGAGTGCATAATGTAGCTCTATATATCCATAATATAAGTTTATTTGCCAATGAGGTGTTTTACAGGAATATGCAGTGCAAACAAAATTGTGGGTAAATACAGTTTCTGTAGATGAATGTGACTGAGTGTTAGTAGTGTTGCTGTACAAATCCACAGACATTGGGAAATTTGTGGTTGATTCTTCAGCACACTCCTGAGAAAGTGGTATAAGGTGTTAATTTACAGGTCATTCTTTCCTGGACTTCATGGGCTTTGCATGGAATCGTAGAATCATAGAATCATCTAGGTTGGAAGGGACCTTAAAGATCATCTAGTCCAACCATCAATTTAACTCTGACAAAAAAAAAATAAGAAATAGGAAATAAAAATTACTAAACCATATTCCTGAGGAAAATGGACATAATGCTTCATGATACGCAGGTGCCTTACTGGTGTGGATGGTGTCAAGCTTGTTAGGGTTTTGGTAGGAGGGCTTTGGGAGAGGGGTGGGAGGATATTTTCTTCCAGCAACGCGGTAACCTGCTAATAAACTGTACTAGCCTGTGAATTTAATTTTGTCATGACTTATCAGGTGCCTGCAGCTAGTAATCAATCTGTAGGAGGTCTAATTCTTGGATAAATTACAACTGGGAGTGGATTGGGAGGTAGAATCTCTTAAACAAAGTGAGGAGCAGTACTGAGACCCTTGCTGACCATGAGGGACAGTCAGTTTTCTTCTCACTCCAGATTGTTGTGAGAAGAGGGTGGTAGGATCCCCGCAATAGCCTAACATCTGGCTAGCAGGGGAGACAATAAGAGGGACATGGTGCTGTCCTCCATCACCTGGAATGGCTGCAAGGGAAGGACAGCTTTTGCAGGATTTTTTTTTTCTTAGTAAGACTTAGTCCTTGGATCTGCTACTTCTAAAAGTATGTTGTCGTGAAAGTCTATTGTTTTGTCCATCAGCTCATGGGGTGTAGTATTTGCATTGGCAGCAGTTCTGCTCTGACTGGAGGAGCTAGTCCATAGTCTGTAAATATCCTGTGTATGACTAAGAAAGCTTGGTTGTAATGACTGGAACAGATATTCAAGCGTCTGTCCAATGCTTCCTGGGGGACAGACGGCATCCGGCTGGCAAACCAGTCATTTGAAATGTGAAAAGGCTATAAATGGTTGTGTTTTGCATGTGCCTACTTTATTTTTTTCCATAAGAAGAACAAAGAAATTCCAGGTGTTTCATGGTTTTCCATGTGCACCTCTACCCGTAGGCACCTAGACTTAGCTCTATTTCTCTCTCATTCCTGATAACTGGTGCCAAGAGACACGCATCTTTGTTCCTTCAGTGATGGTCATTGTATCTTTCCCTGTGCTACAGAACTGAATTCCCTGCAGTGGGTGCAAAATCACATGAAGCCATATCAAGTCCCCAGAAAGACCACTTGGTGCATTCATGATACAGATTATGCACTGTAATGAAGTAGTTAGCAAAATAACAATGTAAATTTTACTCTAGCCTTAACTCGTATATAGCATTTCAGTAAGATTTTTTGGCCATTGTCTTTGAGAAACAGCCACTATCGATCTTCCTCATTTTGCAAGCCAATTAAAGCAGAGTAAAAGACTAGAAATAGTTCATTTTACAGACTCTGTGGTGTCCCAGACAAATAACTGTGACATGAATTCGTGTGTAAAATGTATTTATTACTATTGCTTTCCGTATTTTTAGTAGGTAGTTAAAATACAAGCTAAGAGCATCACTAACACAAACAGCTTGCAAAATAATAAAATCTAGGTGAAGCCTAATATTTATAGAGTACTGCCTTATTGCTTAGTTTAGTCGCTCAGTTACTAAAAGTACGAGTACTGTTTTGCTGCACTTTTTTTCTTTATTTTTTTCTTCTTTTTTTGTCCCCTCTTTATTACAGTGTAGGCTTCCCAGCAAAGCTGTCCTGTCTGCCGTTTTGTCTTCCAGTTCCAAAATCTGATCAATGTGTATACGTATTCAAGGCAGAGAACTAAGACAGAGTTTCCCCATTACTATCTCGGTTTGCTTACCCTGAAGCAGGGGTAGTGGGGGACTGGTCTTCCCCTTATTCATAAAGATCTATCAAAATGGGGTGTGTTACTCCAAAGACATTTGGAAAGATATATTATCAGAGTCCTACTACCTCAAGCTGTGGTGTAACTATTGCACCGTAAATGCTTGCAAACCATTATGCTGGCTCCTTTTTTTTATTTTTCAATCTGATTTCTCTTAACTCTTGGGATTAAAATTGATATGATAATTCAGACAACAGCACAGTCCAGTGCCAGCTGAACTTCTATTGAGAACATCTTGAGCCAGTATTATCAAATAATATACAGAAAATTACGTCATCTGTAATATATGGGAGAAGGTATAATTTGTTTTATTTGCTGTTGGAATTATTTTAAAGGCTATTAAAAACCCTTTACAGCCTCTTCCAGATAACTGTTATGCTTTCTTTTTGGGGCAGAAAAGGCCATCACTGATAGAATAAACGCTATGATTTTATCAATCTATTTCATAAAACTCTTTAAACGCCCTAGATTAGCATGGTATAGGTTAAGCCTTCCAGGCATGTGTTTTGCCACAGTCGTAGTCACTGTCTCTTGGCTTTCCCAATAAATTTTTGGTGCTATACTTGGTGCATGGATTTCTTAAAGCCCTGTCAAAGGAGTTTCTTCCTCTTTGGAGAACTAGTATGTGTGAGATCGAGCAGTCATCGAAGTTTAGTCGAGCACCGATATGTCTAAGCAGATTAAAAAGAGGTTTGTGACAGAGAAGGGTTTTGGGACAGGAGAGCCCTGGAGAGTGGGAGATCTAAATTAAGATAAGACACTGGAGAAGCATAAGGGAGAGAGGATCAGCAGATCTCTGGGGAGAGCTTGGATTGTGCTAGCCTCGGTGCAGAAGAACAGCAAGTTCTGGGTCAGGCTGGACTGGGGTGACCCTGAGGCAGGTTACCTCTTTCAGGAGGAGGTGCACACACCACAGTCCCTCTGCACGGTAGCCACACATCCTCTGCCTCTCTGTTGTTCTCGCTCCTGTGGTTTCTTCTTGTTGTCAGAAGCACGGGATGCCTCGTCCGGGTAATCATTTGAGAGACACCGCTAAGATAACGTGTTTAAGCTGAGATGGGAACATAGCTCTTCAGGGTGTTAACACCAAGCAAAAGATGTTATGGTGATAAACTTTTGAATTAGATTTTCCAGACTGATTCGGTTACAAATATCCCAATAGAAAAATAATTGTTTTATGACATTATATGATAAAGTTCTTGAGCTGAACTCATAGGGAGTTGAATTTTCATGGATAATCAGGTAGTAATCTTGTAGAGCCTTTGGACACTGTCCTCCAGGTTTTAGAGGGAATATCTGAAATCACGGTGAAAAGCTAAACAGCAGGACAAAGATGCTGAGGCATGCCTTGCGCTGTTAGGATTCTCTTTCTGATCGCTTATAAATTTATTGACTGAAATATTATTTCACTAGCTATTTAGCCGATTAAAAAGTATTTTAAGGTACTTCCCTGACTTTATAAGTACTGGATTAACTTCTCTAATGCCTGAGTGTCAGTCATTGGGAACTGTGGTGCACATTGAGTCGTGCGTGCCTGGCATAGTGAAGGTGCAATATATGTGTATTAAAAGCACGTGGACAGAAATGTTAAGCTTTTTCTGAAAATTATACTTTAAGAATTAGTGCTTGGTTATGAAAGGAAGATTTTTCTCACCTAATTGCGTTGAACTCTATTTGAGCTTATTTCCATCCTAGAGCACAAGTATGGAAAATAGTTATGCTAAATTAGAACACAAATACACTTTTTACAGCATAAATACGTCCATAAATAGAGTTGCCCTAGATTAGCTATTGTACAAAAGACTGAATTCAATCTGTATCACACAAATACTGCAAGCATCTCAAAAGGGTATGTACTTTCTGTGCTTACCATTGGCATGTGCAAAAGGGTATTTTTGCACTGCAGTTGTGCACGTAACTGATGTTTTTATATACAGATCTATTAGATTTGCATTTATGAGTTTATATATTTAAGTTAAGCATACAGCTTTGTCTGCTTAGGCCATAATTTCATACAGAATCTGTGCTTACAGTAGCATCTTGCATAGACAGCACTACTATCAGGAGCTGGATTGCTGACTTCTTATCCCATTTTATAAAGTGTTGAACACCACTGTACATGCATGAGTAATAGAGATGGGGAGAGAAGAAGCCTTTTCAGTATCATTCTTATGGTAATATCTTTTTAGAACCTGGGATTTTTTTATTAGAAATGCTCAGAGGTTTTATTGTGTAAATTACGGAAGAAACATTCCTGAAGTCCTTAAGAAAGAACCATTCTTTTCCTCTGCATCATGATAAATGTAGCAATTGTGTGTGTATACTAGAATAGATCATATTGAACATCCCCTGAGCTCCGTTTGCAGACAAGTCCTATCTCCACCATGACAAAATTCCCCTAAGAGCTTAAATTATTAATGCCCTGGAATCTGCGGGGTTCAGCAGATATGTTCAGCGTTATTGATGGCAAACTTTATCCCTTTATTCCTGAGACACATAATGAAATAGGGAGTCCCTCAAATAACTGCATTTCGTGTTTAGGCTAATTTTGTAGAGGCTAGTGGGCTTTGCCCTAATGTGTGTAAATACAATTTTTCTCTTTTACAGCAGATTGTGTGGTAGGTGGGAATGAGACTGATTTGGCACTAATTTATGAATCCTTCTAGCATTCTCTGTGTGCTGCACCCTGTGCGGGCAAGATGCTCTAATTGCACTTACTCTATATAATGAGAGCTTTTAATGACAATTACTGATTGTAGTTACGGATGTTTAGGGACCATTTTTTTCTAGCTTAAGATGATGTATTGACTTTTACAAGAGGAGATTTTTATTTTCACCTTATGCAATATCTCTCCTTTTTCCCTCCCTCCAGCCTTCAAAACTGATACGCTGACTGATGAAGCTGCTAAAGTGTAGCCACAGAGAATTATTGTTCAGTTAATTTAACTTCAGGAGACAACAATTTTTCACTGTTTTTTGTTTCTGAATTCAAATCTGCAAATTCACATGTTCTTTTTCATAGCAATTTAGTATTTGGAGTGATGTTATACAACTTGCATTTGTTTTATATAGCAAGATAAAACTCTGCTTCACACTGAATATGTCACTGCCACGTTAAGCAAAAACATTTACAAAAGCTTCATTTTTCTCTTAATGCACTGCTATAAATGACAATTTAATATGAAGCTGTCGATTTTAAATAGGAGTAGATTTAATCTTTGGTCCAGTTTTCAATTAGATTAATTAATAGTGGCAAACAGCAAGTCCACTCAACAGTCCCAGATTACAAAGTTCCTTCACATAGGGCTTGCTCGCTTCTTTTTTTAGTAAGGCTGTGAGAGAACTTCTCATTGACTGTTGTCTTTAAATATAAATACAGATTTGGACAGCTTCCAGCTTAGCGGTCACTTGAGAAAGTGAGCTGTCAATAATTGAAAGATCAGTTTAACACTTGTGAGGAAGAGACAGTTTAAAATATACACACACAGCCTGCCCCTTCACTTTCATTTACCGGGGGGTTTAGGGGTATCTTTCTTTCCCTTCCAACCCCTACAATTCTGTGATTTGTTGTGTTTTAAATCCTGACCATGGTTTATCATAGAGCTGTCTGAAGTGACAAGATGGTGTTCCAGGATGTAGGAACAGAAGTAAAAAGTTTGATGGCAGAGAAAAGAGAATGGCAGCTTCTGGAACTCAGCTGTAGCTGAAGACAACGTTTAGGTAGTCAGACCATGACTGACACCAGCCTGCTGTGATTGGATCCAGTCTCTGAGTACCAGACTCTGATTAGTTTTGCTTCCTAGAAGAGGACCTCTCAGTTACACGTCAGGTTATGCTTGATCTCCTTCCTAAGTAGAGGAAACCTGGCCCCCGGGGCCGTGGAACCAGGATCTTAGTCCAGAGATCAAGAATATGCAACGCAGGTGCTAAAGAAGGATGTGAGTGGCACACGCAAGGTCAAGTGCTGGGAGGCACAGCGTCTTAAGCGCTGTCTGGGAAAACTGACAGCTCCCAGGTTCCGTTTCCCAGTAAAACTCGCAATTGGTAGAAACTGCAAGAACCTCACACAAAACCAGGGTTATCAGCAGCAGCTTGCCCTTGTAAAGGAGCAGATCTGGGCTGCTGAGTTTCTGAACAGATTTGCATCTCTGCGAGCAGGCTAGCCTCTGATTCCAGAAGTGGAAATGCAGCCTGAGAGAGCACCCTTGCAAGGCTTTTGGCCCAGGCTTAGCCGGCCTTTTCTCTGTGCTGATATCTACTTAACATACACACCCCACTTTCCTAGCGATGAGTTGAGGCCTTCGTTTTCTAATTAGCCTTAGCAGGAACCACTTGTCAGGAAAGCAAAGAATCATGGACTTCAGAAAGTGAATTTCTTATTCCCAAGTCTTACGCAACAAGAGAGTTACCCCTGAAAAACCACACGATTCCAGTTCCCTTGTTCTTCTGTCACAGCTGCTGGGAGCCTTTCATTTCTGCCAAGCAATTTTTACTGCCGCCTTGGCTCAGTGGGCATATTTTTTGGCATTGTTCAACTTGTATTGCTTACAAAAGAACCAGCCCTGTCAAAACTGGCTGGTTCCCAAGGCTCTCTGTGGGCTGCAAATTGGGTGCTACTTTCAGCTCCCAGCCCGTGTCTTCATTTGCAATATTCTTTTCTCAAGCCTTCCACCTTTGTGTAATTCAAAGTAAGTCCATGCCACAATTAGTGGAAAATGCGCTGTTGTACTGGAGAGGAGTCCTCCTGCACTGGTGTGTCCTGTTTGATCTGTGGCCAGACCATCCCCTTGGTGTCAGGAGGTGAATTCTGGTTGTGTTGACAGAAGGTGGCAGTGGTCAGCATAAGGGTGGTAGCACCTTTGGATCGTGAATTCAAGCTCTCTTCACCATCATCCCTAATGCACAGGCAAAAAAAGTGTATCATGAGGACTACAGAACCACTGAGAAAGTGATTGTGTATGACAACATAATATTTGGAAGAAAAAACCATTTACAAAATTTATATTATTTAATTATTTTTTCTTGGTTAATGGAAGTTTTTCCTCTTAAGGAGGACTGAAAGTATGTCAGAAAGGGTAAAACTGAGTGAAAATCATGCAGGGTTTTTACTGTGTGACCAGAGAGTCACACCAAGTGACTCACACCAGTCACACACCCTTCCGAATAAGTCACAAGTGGACTTAGTAAACCTTCCTGCTGGGAATGACATCTTGGATGTCTCATGTCTTCTCTAGGGAGCTTCTCCACACTATGACTGTGGAGTGATTGAAAGTTGTTTCCTTCTAAGGAAGATATGGTAGCCTTTTCAGGAAACAAGTTGTTGAGCAGGTTTGAGGTTATATCTTTTGCTTGTCAGTATAACTATAGGCTGTGGGGTCATAGACTGTTGGTTTTAATGGTACCTGTCACAGTAAGATCTTCCTGTGAGGTCCTGCAGGAGATTTGAGTGGTGCAAGTTTTACTTTGTACAGCCTTGAATGATGATGAAATGGCTGGGAGAGAGGTATTTTGTGGGATGCTCTCGTAGAATTTCTATAGTAAGTCAGACCAGAGACACTTCACCATGAATTTTGGATCATTAGAAATGCATTGATTTCAATGGGTTGTTTAGGTGAATGGAACTAGAGAAGTGAAAAAACATCAAATAGGCCAAAAAATGAACTTGACCTTTTAAAAGAAAATGTTATGATTTGGAAGCTAATCTTATTTGGGAAAAAACTCGGGGCAGGAAGATGGGTTCCAAAGTGTCTCCAAATGGGCATCGGGCAGGTTTGTGTGTTTCAGTGGTGACATCCCAGCTGTTCACAGTTCGTTGCTGATGCCTGGCAGTGTTGAAGAACATGAAACTTCTTGCCTTGCTCTGTTGCTTTGATAAAACAAGCAATGTGCTTCAAATGATGCAGTCGTGTGGGATTATACTATGTGTCTCAAATAAGGGATAGCTTTTCCTATATGTGTTTACTCATTCACTTGAAGTTACTGTGTCTTTTAAGGGTTCTTTTGGTAGAGGCAGGGTGCTCAGAATGACAAATGATCCTGTCCAGTGACTGTCAGGGTTGTTTTTTTTTACAGCCACTTTTTTTTTTTGCTTTTTTACAGCACTTTCAAAAGGGAAGTGTGATCCAGCAAAATGGGATTTTTTATTTTTATTTTTTTGAATCTGAGGTGCAATTCCTCACTGACTTCTGGTGATGAAGCCAGTTTAAGAGGCGACAACCCTGCTTTCTGCTCCTCTCATGCTGCAAAAAAAAAAAAAAAAGGTGCCAACACATTGGTTTCTTGGGCCGTGTTTCAGACCAGTACAGTGAAATGAGCCGAGTTTAAAAGCAAAAACCTGGATTTTATTTCCCCCACTTGGATTATGTCTGTGATCCATTTTAGAAGTGGTCTCCTGTGTATGCCTGAAGAATAGGAGATGGTTAAATGTGGCCAAAGGAGAGGAGGGTAAGCATAACAATTCATTAGACAGCTTTGCTAGAGGAGACTGAAGTACAGCTGTGCCTGGTGTAAACTTAAGAGGAAGAATTCTGCCCTGATGAAAATCAATGGAAAAGATTATTCTGGTGCCAAAGTACAAGGTTTTTTTAATTAAAGTTTTGCTACAAAACAGGAGGGTTAGAAGAAGTTGCTTTTTTTTTGGTGGATTTTGTTTTGGGGTTGGTTTTTTTTTTTTTCTTGGTAGTGTATTTTGAAGTTCATCTTATCAAGCATTGAAGTGCTCCAAGCTATAGCTAGGAAAAAACAACCGAGCATGCTTCATATTGCTCTCTTATTGACATTTATCTGTATCTTACCAACTTTATCACTCTACCACTACCTGAAAGGAGGTTGTAACAAGATGTGTGTTGGTCTCTTTTCCCAAGTAACAAGCGATAGGACATCAGGAAATGGCCTCAAGTTGTGCCAGGGGATGTTTAGACTGGATATTGGGAAAAATGCCTTCACTGAAAGGGGTGTTCAAGCATTGGAACAGGCTGCCCAGTGAAGTCGTTGAGTTGCCATCCCTGGAGGTATTTAAGAGACACGTGGATGTGGCACTTAAAGACATGGTTTAGTGGTGGACTTGACAGTGTTAGGTTTACAGTTCGACTCCATGGTCTTTTCCAACCTAAGTGATTCTGTGATACTTCATTCCAGTCTTGAGATTTGAGCATGATTAGGGAAGTGAAAATACTGTAAGCTCATACGCTTACTCTTACACAGTCTTTCTGATAATGTCCTTCTCGTGGCTCTGCTGGATTCCCTGCCTGGACCACCTGACAAATCACATACACAGTATTCTGCCTTTCCATAACTAGGATGACTGTCTACCCAGCTGGAGAAATGTTACTGCTTTCAAATCCCTTTTGCTTGACTGGAACGTCTGCAAATATTTTTAAGATAAGGTTCCATGAAATCACTTACTTTTTCAAATGCTGAAGTTAAGAGTTGAGGTACAAAGTAGTACCAAATGGGGATATAAATATAAGTCACACTGTTAATATATTGTCGACATTGCATTTTATTTTTTTTTAGTTATGTAAGATCTTGCGGTTGCATTTTTGAGTATCTGTGAGATGTCACACAGTTTGATAGTGAAGTTAAGACTTGGTAATGCTTCTGAGGGGCATGGATATTACAGGGAAGGGTCTGGAAAGAGCCTGCTACAGTAGTCAAATCAGATGGAGGCTGAACTTTTCTGGCTTTTTGTAAGAAATCAGAGGAGAAATGCCCTTTGTGAGTAATAGTATTGTATCAGTGGAGTGTGGGCTGCATTGCTCCAGAGGGGACTGCTTCTCTATCTGCCACTTAATGAAGCAAAGAGGGGGACTTTTCAGTCCTCATTTATGGACAGATCTTCTTATCCCCCAAAAGGTGAATAAAGAAACAGTCTTTTCTGTATTATTCATTGTTAATATGAACTGTGACGTGCACGTGACACAGACAGAGTGTTCTTTGTTTCTCCTTCTAGTAACCAGCCCCTTATCAAAAGCCACTTCTTACCTTCCTAGTGCTCAAGCAATGGCAGTCAGCACAAAAATAACGCATATTTAACACTTCCTAATCCAACTTCTTTACCAGCCTGTTACAAACAAGTCTATGTTAAATGCTTTGAATGCTCTGCGTGTGCATTTTGCAAAATCATCTTGTGCTACATCTCAATGCCTTGTACTTGAACTCACTATATAAGTATCTACTGAATCCCTTCTGTTCTGGAGCGCATGAACAGATAGGTGCGCTTGTTCACTTCATGCCTTTACTGTTAACTTCTGTGACTCTTTAGGGATTTCTGTTAAAAATCCAGTTTAAAACAAAAAAAAGGGGGAACCAAGCCAGACAAACCCCCTCATATATCTATCTGTCTCTTGGCTTTCTTTTCTGTCCTCTGGGATTTTTTTAATGTATGTCTCATAAGCCAGGTTATAGACTTTTGGAGGAAGAGTCTGCCTGATAAATACATAACAGTTTGCTTCGTGTTGGGTTGTCTAACCATTTAGCGCTACTGTAAAACAAATAATGCAAATCACTCTGTTCTAGTGCTGAGGCTCCCCTGTTAATTTGTAGGTAAGCGTTTATATCTTCCTTTTTATGCTTTTGTTTCTCCTGTATGTGCGTATAAAGGTTGCATACAGATGAAAATAGGAGGCTGATTAACTTGCAGTATAGAAAAATCAGTGAAACCAGCTACTCTGGCTGTTTAACCACCATTTGCATACTAAACTGAACAAAAAGGAAAGGTGCTCTTTAGTCTGTTTCAGTTACAGCCTAATGAATTGTCTATAGCTATGTAAGTTATTAAACATAATTTGTGCTTGAGGTTTTTTTAAAAAGTTTATTGTATTCCCTTTAAATATAATCTGTTGGTGCTTTGGTACAAAAAGGAGGATTTATGCTTTCACTGGACGGTTAAATAATTTGAGGTTGTGCCATTTCTTTTTAACCTACTTGGATGATATTCCTTTCTGGCATTTCATTACCCAGATAATATTTGCGGTGAGAGAGTGTGTGTCAAAATTGTGTACAAGAAGAGCATTTAAGAAAACCTATTCATTCCTTTAATTAACATTTTAGCTGCCTATGTTCTCTCCATACGCAATCAAGGCAACGCTTAAGAAAATATCTTGTTCAAATATGCCATTTCATAGAGGAAAGACAAAGGGAGTTTGCCAGGGCAAAGGGCAAGGTCATCAATTTGTATTCACTGAATGTGACATATATTGCATAAAGAGGATTTGATTAAACCTTTTTAATGTACTTTGTTCAAGAGGTTGAAAGGAATACTGCTGTAATTGTCTACACTGTATTGGCATAAGAAGGACAGATGGCTACTAGAGAACTCTTCACAGGTTTTCCCTTCAAATGATTGCAAGTATAAGATAAGTGAAATCCTGGTTTTGGATGGGATTGCGTTGATGTCAGCAAGACAAACTCACATACATTCATCTGCAGAATTTCCCTTAATCCAGATACACTAGTGTAGCACTTTTAATCATGTCTGATTCACAATGCCATTTTTGAAAATGGTGACGACTCATGTCTTTTGCCTCATATATGCCCATTAGCTGGGTAGGTAACTTTTCAGGTGGATTCAGCAATGGAACAAGATTTTATGCTTATATTAATGAATTTTATTTTTTGAAGTTTTCCACGCTTCTGTATGTCAGTGAATGCATTTGCATTTACTGTGCATGTGTCCTGGTCATCCAAGATTCTGTAGTATTTTACTGTGCCTGAAAACCTTTCCCCGTTGAATACCTTATTATTCCATTGGGTATCAAATTTTGTTCAACAATTTATTTTTATCTGTCCTCTTTGTCCAAAAGAATAAATATCATGTTGGAGGAAAATCTGATACATTTTGCTAGCAGATCTGTAATACTGAAGCGCATAATTTGGCAAGAGCTTGGGGCTATTCTCCTAGCTGTTGGACATTTTACATCCCTCAGCCACCAGCAGTACATCTTGATTCATTAGAAAACAGTGAATGGGTAGGCTTTGTTTTCTCTGTAGCCTGGAAATGTTCACTCAGAAAGAGAGCAGTGTCCGTTACGGTGTCTTAGCTGTCTGTGTAAGAAGCTGATGCACTGTACTGAGGCAGCGGATCGGCAGAAAGCATCTAATTGCTAACAGAGATGACATATTTCAAATAATATTCAGACTGACCGAGCAGTCTTGGAGGTTGTAGCTGCAGACGTGCTCACCGAGGCTTGTACTGTGGAGTTATTTAATTCTAGATTCTGTGCCTGAGTTACCAAGAAGGTAACTTCAGGGGAAAGGGAGCTTTTATGGCACTTTGGCCATTTAGCCTATTTTTTGGACTCGCTGTTCTTTCATACCTTTATCTGCAGATGATTAGGGAGCTTTCTGTTGAGATCCATTATTCTTCAAAGACTTAATTAAATTGTACAGTGTAATTAATCTGTCTTCTTAATTTCTAAAATTCTCCTAGCGTGTAGGTAATAAAACATCAGAGAGATTCTGGGGCTGCTCAGTTGTACTATGGCTCTGGGTGGAAACAGAAATATATTATTTTGAAAATAAGTTTATACATGGGTGGCTGAGGCTGTATTGCAGCAACATAAAATCTGCCATCCCGAGACTGACCGAGTATCCTTTCTCTATCGGTGGCCAAGAGCAGATATTTAAAGAACACTGTTCTACTGTTCAGGGAAATTAGAATCATAGAATGGTTAGAGTTGGAAGGGACATATATGGGAACTCATATATGACACTTTCCGCTAAAGTGTCATAGATGCACTCTCCAGCTCTGTATTTCCTGAGCTAGTTATAATTTCTGCGTATGTAATAAATTTCAACAGGTTTGTCTTCTGTGGAACAGAAGAAGGAACAGACTGGAACTGTTTGGGGAAAGGCTTATATATCTAACCTGTCCTTCCTCTGCTTTTTCCCTTTGTTGCTTTGAATATATCGCGTCTGATAACTTTAGCTGTATATATCTTGATTTTGCAAACAAAACTTCTGTGCAAAACAGTGTCTTTCAATAGTCAAAAGCATATAATTTCAATTATACCTTAAAGAAGTCACAAGATGCCTGTGTGTGCTTAAAGAAATGCCTGTGTGCACTATTTGTCAAGCTTATCTCATAAGGTTAAAATTATGTGGGGGTTTCTTTTGTTATTTAATGTAGCTATTGATAGAAGAGGGGAATACAAATGTAACAAAGAATAACTAAACAGGCTCTTTGAATCTCACTTCATAACAAACATCAAAGAAAAAAGCACTGCCAACTGTTAACATGGTATGAAAGGTTAGCAAGTGTGCATTGTTCTCTACTAAATGATTTTACTCTCTTAAATCAAAGTTGACTAGTTCAGAGATGGTTTTATTTCAATGGTGGATCCTCTTTTAATTGCATTATTTCTGACATTCTTCTTACTGTTAGTGGGATGGGAGATGCCTTTCAGTTTAATGCTCCTTTAGTCTTTCTGGGGCACTATAAGCAAGCTGAAATAATAGTGTTTGGGTTTTTTTTCTTAATCTAGCAGTCACTAAAAAAATAAAAAGAAATAATTAAACACAGTGCTTATAAAAAAAATCGTTGCTGAACCTTCCAGTGTACGTTCAGTATTTTGAGCATGTGTGCACAAACAGGACTCGCATAAATACCTTGTGTGATCTGCAGAGGAGAAAAAAAGGATGACTTACATGAAATACCTCATGCCAACATAAAGTTTCTTTAGTCTGCACCTTCTTTAGTTCAAATAGAACTGTTCTTATCGTTACATTTCTCTTGTTGTGTCATTGTATTGTTCAGTTTTCATAACATTACATTAGAGCTCGAAAGCCTGTATGTAAGCAAATGCATGATACAGTACTACACTGAGGAAGGAAGCTTTTCAGCTGTTTGCTTGGTGTTGGTTGGCTCGAAATACTTGTATGTAATTCTGAGATATGTGCAGGTTAAGGCAAGAGTGTTGCTAATACGTAGTGCCAGGCTCAGGAAATATGGAGAAACCCATCAGAAAATATGGAGAAATATGGAGTATGATATTAGCATGGTATTTTGATCCAGAAGAGTGGGTAACAATCACGTATGCAGTCAGGTTAAGAACTGGGATGAAAGGATGCCCAGGCATCACAGTAGACCTGTAGCTTCCAGGGCCCAAGGTTCAGCATAGGGGCAGTCTTATTTTCTGAAGACTGGGCAAGACTAGAACTCCCACTTCTTGCTGACTCACTCAGGTGTCCGATACATGTGGGCTAGAGGTACTCTGTATCACAGGGGCCTATGAAAGCCTAGACGTTGTTCATCTTATACAGGTCAAACATAAATGAACGTAAACTCGGCATGTGAAACAGTGGTGTTTCTTTCCCATTCCATTCATCTGAACAAGGCAAAGTTCCATCAGTTTGCCAATCATAGAATTGTCTAGGTTGGAGGGGATCTTTAAGGTCATTTAGTCCAACCATCAACCTAACTCTGATAAAAAAACATCACTAAGCCATGTTTCTAAGCACCGTGTCTACCCGTCTTTTGAATACCTCCAGGGGTGGTGCCCCAACCCCTTCCCTGGGCAGCCCATTCCAAGGCTTGATAACCCTTTCAGTGTAAACATTTTTCCTAATATCCAATCTGAACCTCCCCTGGGACAACTTGAGGCCATTTCCTCTTGTCCCATCACCTGTGACTTGGGAGAAGAGACCAATCTCCACTTCTCTACACACTGCTTGGAGGGAGTTGTAGAGAGTGAGAAGGTCTCCCCTCAGCCTCCTTTTCGCCAGGCTGAACAACCCCAGCTCCCTCCGCCTCTCCTCGTAAGACTTATATCCATACTTTCCCTATCCATGTGAAATGGAATGTGTTTGCAAAGCACCCTGTGATAAGCTGCATTCTCTCTTCCTTCCTGCACCTGAAGTCCAGCTGGGTAAATCTTTAATGCTCGCGTGAGCTTCAGAAGGTGAGGAAGAGCAGCTTGTCCTAAGCAGAAGGTCTAAAGCTAAGCTGTTAAATTAAATAAATTTGAACTTCCTTCCGTGGCCACACTTGACAGCACAGAAGAGAAAGCGAAGTTTGGCTTGAAGCATGCGAAGAAAATACAGCTTCTGCTTGAAAATTTAAATGACAATACACGAAAGGGTATGTTGTTGTAATTCAACATATGTTTATAGGATAATGAAAAGAAAAAGCTTAATTACTGGTATTTATACTGTGTTTGCAAAGCCTGCCATTGGTTTTTTCCTTAGCACTGTATAGTTTTAAGGTAGCAACACAGCAAGTTGGATCCTGATTTGACCTTATGTGCCTCCCCGTTCAGCTCAGTGCTTCCCCTGTAGAAACAGAAACTGACACTGCCTCCCTTGAATTTTCTTCAATCAATATGAGCGTGGCACAATACAAATTATACAGTAGAACAGTATTAAAGAAAAGCTTATGTATGGATACAGATGGCTAGAGAAATGGGTTTTTATCTAAGAGCTTTCAAAGTATTCTTTACGAGTGAAATGGAAACCCATGGAATGAATTGTGTGTTTTGTTATTCAGCTGGGTTTAGCAGTGTAGAATTCCTCTGTATAAAAGTTTGTAAAGGACTGTACATCTAAAATGTAGCTATATAAAAAATGTTATGCATATATTTCTGTAACTTTTAGAACAAACCCTCAGAGGTTATGCATTGTGCGAGTGCAAGTCTACAGCAGCAAAACTGTTAATTTGCCTGACTAGAAATATTAACCATACTATATCAAATAACTGCCAGGAACAATTCCCCACCATTCCCTGTGACTTCATTTTAATTGATTTTTTTAAACTTCCAGCTTCTGAGATTTCGTTTACCCTGACAGAATGTTTATTAAATGTGTAAAAAGAAAATTGTTTTGTAAATTGTTTCCGAGAGTGTTTTTATCTTCCATAAATTGGTGGCTCGTTTAACGTTTTCCATCTACCTTTGTTTTCCACCCTGTGCTCTGCCTCATTTGTTTCCTTATTGGATTTGATGATTAAATACTGATCAGCTGCTGGTCTGATCAGCTGTGCATATTGCTTTCTTTTAAACATTGTTCATAGACACCCTGAGGACAGGGTTACATACACAGTTATAAACAGTGTGTGTGTGTGGGGGGGGGGTGTTTAGTGGTACCATTTGATCTGTTTTACAGATGATGGTGAGCTCCACAATGAACATTGGTAAAACTGATCATTGAAATAGACCTCTGTGTTACAGTGGAAATAAATGACACACAGCAGTCCAAAAGGGCTGTGGGTTGGTTGCTTTACGTTGCAGAGCTGTAGTTTGTGGGACTTTTTTAAGATACTATATATTTAATCATAAATACTGTACAGTCTGTCATGTATTGCTATGAAAATTCATGAAGGAACATGAAATTAACATATAAATCTAAATGATTATTTTGACTTTGAAAAGCAGAGATAACTTGTGCGAGTGTGATACTACTGTGCCACCTATGAATGATTTGAACAAATCAGGATAGTAAAGGAAATCCTCTCAGGATTTAGGCTGTACTTCAATTGGAATATCAGTCTGTTTGCTGGGAGATACCGTAGTATTTTATTTCTCCTTGAAACAATTATTTCTGAGTAGCCAAATTCTTTGAAATCTCTGGAATTTTTACAGGAATGAGAGACGTCTTAAAAGCTGGTGTTGTGTACGTTCCCAATCATGGGAACCATGGTGAATTCATAACTTTTGGTGGACTGATGTAGTTGGAGACAGGGCTACCTTCAGCACTCCCATGATCCAAATTCGATCCTATTCTAAATCCATTGGAATTGGTGTATTTTCAGTGGTGTAAAGCTGGAATGTCACAACAGTGAAACACACATTTTCATTTGTTTGTCCACAGCTATATATAAATTGTGCCTGTTGACTCCAGTGAGAACCCCAGATAGTAATTCCAAGGCTGGATTTCTCTTTTAATTGTTTATCTCTGTTTCTGAAGTATGTTCAAAATGAACTGAACAGTTAAAGAATTGTGTCAAGTGTTGGTTCTTCCAAGGACATTTTAAATCTCTTTGTTGGCTTGGGGACAGTAATGCTGGTGTGAAAACATAAGTTGTTTTGCTGTCAAGATTTCAAGTGTGCTTCTTGATACACTGAAACTTTTTGCAGATATTTACAGCATGTTAGGTAATGAATATTAGTTCAGGAATACAGTTGTCATTTTAAGTATGCATTAGTAGCTGTCTGTATGCTCTGCAAAGTCATGGTAGGTTAAACTTCTCAAAGTACCTAATTTGATTTCAGTGTGTGTTTCACTCCTAAGCCCCTTTATTCTCTTTTTAATTTTTTTTTTTTTTTAAATCTTTCTAGGCACCTCTCTCCGTCCTTAGTGAACTAAGTAGCTTCAGAAAATCCAGTCAGTGGGAGTTACGCATCTAAGACACTTATCTTGATAAGCTAAGGAGCTAGGTGTGGTCATGATGAATATAATTTCACTTCAAAATGAAGTGCTTGGATCTGTGGCAGGTGTTCAAAAGCATTCCCTGGCTCTTGCTTCCAACTGTTGAGGAATATTTTTTTTTTAAATTGGTTCTGTAATGTCAAAGCAGGTACCAGAACACAATATCCATCCTTCGGTAGATGACCTGATGAGATGTGTGCCCATCACTATGGTTAGAAAGTACACACAGAGGTGCTCTTCTCAGTCAAGGTGGCAGCAGCTGTGTGCATGATGAGTAGAGGAATATTAGGCACCTCTGTCATTTTACTGACGTGTTATTTGGCAGCTACAGATTGCTCACACTTGGAGAGATTATGAGATTTTATCAAATGCAACTTCAAATTCAGGAAACTCAATTCTACGCTGGTAGCACTGTAGGCAGTTGAACAGTTACAGCTCTTCCCTTTGATCGTCTTTGGTAATTTTATTCTTTCTCAATTCTTTTTCTTATTTTTTTTTTCCCTTAGACCTTGCTCATGCTGTGCTGTTTAGAAAATGCACAAATGCTAGGCAATTAGGCCATATTTGTGTGAAGATCTGTGCGTGCATGTACACTGCATAATGCTACCCGGGATGCAGTCGAACACAAAAACCCCTTCGTCAACTCGGCTCCTCCGTGCCGCTGCTGCGTGCCCTGAGTGCGTCACCCTAGCTAGGCTCATCTCGCCTGGTGTCCTGGTTGGTTGTTGGTTCTGACCCAGGTAAAACAGGTGGATGCAAACTAGGACTGAAAATTCCGTACCTTCAACTTCACAGTTGCACTTGATGATCTTAAAGGTCTTTTCCAACCTAAATGATTCTATGATAACAGGGGTCTTCTGTATAGTGTGAGGAGAAGCACTTACAGCACCAAACTTCAGTGCCCAAGTTAAATTTTTCATGGAGTTTAAATAGAAAGCCCTCCTAACCTATATATTTAAGTTATATGTCTTAACATTAAGGGGTCAAATATCCGTCCCCACCAACACACTGTGTTTAATAGAGTAGATTCTACCATAATAGAAATTGATGATAGTTTATCTTGCATATATATTATTAGATTTGGAGAAATAGAGTCAGATTAATTTGTATATTTTCTATAGTTTGAGCAGCTTTTCAGATTTTTTTTCTGCATTCCTGATTTCTCAGCACGGTTGCGTTTCATAGCTATTTACTGAAAATCGTTTCCCTCTTTTTGTTTGCCCTCGTAACCACGATAAACGTGTTTGTGTAGCGAATGATACACATTCTACCGAGTGGGGTTTGCGTCATTAGCTGTCAGGGCTGCAGAAGATGAGTAGTTAACTGAGTAAGTAATGCGTAACATTATCATTGACGGAACATTTTTTACCATTAAGCCTTCAAACTCTTACTCAGCTGTCAACACATGGGCACTTTCTGGAGCCAAATTCTCTCATGCTGTGCACTGCCTGCAGCTCGCCTGAAGCTCAACTTTGACTAAAAGTGTTGATTTCGCTTCTTTTAGCCTTGTTCTCATTTAGCGTTAAAACCTGCTTAGAGTCTGCCTTTTATTCTGTAAAGTACACATGCATGTGTCATCCCTCGCACACTTCTGATGTGAAGTTAAGGCGCTCAAAAGATATGCTAGTAATCTTAATGAATAATTGATTAGAAGGGAGTCTGGCAGTGTTAATTGTGAGGTGCAGCTGAGTGAATGCCAAAACAAAAGCTCTTCTAAATGTTTCCGAAAACCTTGTAAAGTCTTTAGCATTGAGCAACAGGGTCAGTGCACTGAAGTGGAATATAAAGGAGGTTCTTGAATGTAATGGTTTTTGACTTCCCTTTGTCATGTGCCTCAGTGCATCATTGATTGAGCACTCATTTGTTAAATCAGCTGTATTTTTTGCCATTTGTCAGAGCATAGACACTTACTGCAGCCTTTTCCCCTTTAAACACGAGTTCCTTGTCTTAATAAATCACAGGCGTAGATTAGTTTTTATCTAAGGTGATCAATTTTTCCAGCAGAGGCGCACGTGAAGATGGTCACGAGGAAACACATTACGAGCTTTTATTTTCTTAACTGTTAGAAGAAAAGGGAAAGATCAGGGAAACATTTTAGCTGAAACATCGATAATTCATGTCTTTAAATTCAGCTCCCAGCAAAATGCTCAGAAATGATTTTATTTGGAAAGCTCTAAATGGTGTGCATTGAAAGAGTAGTTCAAGGTAACCAGTGTTGAGTCAATTCTTTCAAGCAATGAGCGAAGGAAACCTGAGGGTTAAGGAACGAGCAGCGTACTGTACATTTGCAGTGATGAGAGATGCTCTCTGATTAGTGGAAAGGCTAATTACCTGGAGTATGCAGGAGCGCTGTAGGTGCCGTGCATACCTGATTAGAGTTCTGACAGCGGGGCAGAAGAAAGAAGACCTTGAGAATGTGCCAAAAATATCCCTTTATGTAAGCAGATGCTATTACCCTTGGAAGAGAATAGTCACTTATCCAGAATGGTTATTGCTGCTAGTAATAAGTATTCTACAGATGGGCCATCAACTTCTGAGAAATGTACATGTACGGTATTTAATACAGCAATTACTTGTCAAATCTGGAAATGTTCATCTCGATGCTCTGTGCTTGCTGGATAAATGACCAAATCAGATTTATTTGCCAATTGTCATTGCAACTCAGGGTCCCAGCGGGTAGTCAGTAGTTGTGAGGCACTGAAGACAAGCTAATGTTTGGAGGTTTTTTTGATGTTTATACTAGTAATGAAGTTAGAAGGTTTTTCTTGGTCTCATCATTAAGTAAGAGTTCTTTAAAAAACATACCTATGACAAAAAAAAGGCCGCAGAGAGCCTCAGTGTCCTGCTGGATATAGGCTTAAATGTTAGGTACACTTGGAAGCCAGCTCTTTGGAGGATTATGCTTTTTTGATTTTGAGGAGGGGGGAAAAAAAAGGAAAGAAAAGAGAGGAACATAAAGGAAAGAGTCTTGAGAAGACTGGGGAAAAGACAAGCCAGTGATGTTGACAGAAGAATTTAGAGCTGCTCAATAGCATAGAGTTTAGCAATGTAACTACCTAGATGTAATTAGAGTGAAGAAGGATGGAGAAACAATCTTCAGCTCTGACACCACCTCTTTTTTATTTTAAAACAAACCTTTCTGCAAGGTGCAGAATGCCTTCTTTTTCTGTGAGGAGCTGTAGATGCTCAGCACCTTCGGGCTTGGGTCCGTAATGAGCAGCAACGTAAATTCACCGCAAAGTTACTGTCGAGTAGAATTCGCAGCGCGTTGCCTTGTGTTGCGGTGAACCACAATAAGAAAGTTTAATTGTGACAGTGACTTGATAAATACGTTTTGTTTTGCTGGCAAGTACACTGCAGTGACACCTGTTAATGCTGCAAAGGCTGTGCCCCCCCCTCAGCAGACCCCCTTGCTCCTAGACCCACTCTACAGGTAGTTTGCAACTTAAAGCAGCTGGTTTCCCTTCTGATACTGTCAGGCGCTGGGGGACAGTTTCCTTTCTTCTCTCTCTGGCTCCCTAGGCTCTATCAAAAGTGTGAATCTCAAACCAAACAAAATAAACCATCAGTCCACATCTTTGCTCAGCCTTTACATGCACATTTTCCTGTTTTGAGTTCTTTTAAACTGCAGCTATCAGAAAGAATAAAATAGTGCATCACCTGGTAGAGTAGTGAAGTGATCATCCAAGCAATTTTCTTCTCCCTGAAGCCAGACAGCCAAAGCTTTTTATTACTGACTGACTGAACTTCTTGTGTCTGTCTGTCTAGGTTGCTAGGCCACCTCCTTGTCATGATTTGTGATGTTAGAGGCTTTTGATTGTAGGCAAACCAGAAACGCTAATTTAAATATAATATTTACGTTTTAAAAACTCTTACATAAGATATATTAAAAAAATAACCCTTTTTCCTTTTTCCTTTTTCCTTTTTTCCTTTTTCCCTTTTTCCCTTTTTCCCTTTTTCCCTTTTTCCCTTT
>VXAK01014424.1:62875-82203 GCA_013399435.1 Arenaria interpres | reverse complement strand
TTTTTTTTAAACAGTTTGCTCTTTAGGCTGCCTCTGCCTGGGTTTTTACCTTTCTGCCCAGAGCACATTGAGGTTAGCATTCCTAGGTAAATCATGACGTGCCATCAGAGGATGCTCACCGCAAAACGCTCACTGCAGTGGACGTGGGCTTTGGTGCTCGTTGCCGTGCTCAGCCTCACACCGGTCCCTTGCCTCTCGCTGTGCTGGGGTGATGTGGGCAACGCCGGGCAGACGGAGCCCCTTCCTGGGCATCACTCCTCTCGAGGGTGGGTGGCAGATGCGAGCCAGGCAGCGTGGAGGTGAGTTTGAGGGTGGTGAATTTTCCTCGGACCCGCCGGCTCAAAATCAGTGTAGACAGAGGTCTTTTGATGTGACAGCGCTGTAGATTCTCAACCAGTTCCCTGCGTGCTTCAAAGCGGTTGTCAGCTTCTTCAGCGGGTGGAGTGAGGGATTTGGGATGCTGCCGCTGAGGAAATACCTTGGCCCAATAGGTCATCCGTGACTCGAGCGAGAGCGTGCAATTGAACAAATGCACCACTTTTTTTGGTCTTGAATGTGAGATCTGCATCCCTATCTTGTGAATAACAATAAAAAAGGTATCTTTGAAGCAGATTGTATAAAAAAAAAAAAGAATAAATTATAAAATATTCCAAGACTCGTATGGCATTGATAACAAGAACATCGCTATTGGCCCATTCTACTACATATGAACAAAACCCTGCATTGTCTTGTTGCAAATGTGTATATTGAGTATGTTAAAATGTACATTAAGTGAATTGTCTACTCCATGGGAATCTCTAAAACAACGCAGAAGTTTCATGCTCTCGATGCTGTGTTCAGACAGTAGGCTAGAAGAGAGGTAGCTGAGCACTTGCAAAACCACGAAATACATATCAGTAGGAGAAAAGAAGCAGTTTTTACTGATTGTATAGAATTTTTGAAATTAATAACGATCAGTCTAGTGAAGCTGAAGTATATTTGGAGTTAGAATTGAGAAACAACTTTTCTGCGATAAAATATTTCAGTAACTTTGAAAGAATAAGGTTTCTTTTATAAGTAAATGATCTTAATTTAATCAGTTAATTTAAGGAGAATCAAATTTCTGTGGTTTAGGTTTTTTTTTAACCTAAGTGTGCTATAGTGTGTACTTGAAATTTTTGAGGCAGTTATTTTACTATCTGCCACAGAAAAGTGGTTTATGGGCCTTTTTCCTTATTCACACTCATTAATAACATGTTCAATTCATGACCGTTCAGAGATTTATGCACAGTTCAGTTCAGCTGAATACTATAATATTCTATTCCAACCATTAAAAACAGTTATCACAAGATAAGATTAGGTCAGAACACAGAGTAGGCTGTTTAAATCGTATTATTGATTGCTGCTATGTGAAAATTTCCCTCAGTTGTGTTTAAAACAGTTTATTTGCTACTGGCTTCAAGAAAAGATTGCCTGGCAACATAATTTGAATTAAGATGTCTTGCGTTTGATGCCTGGTTGAAAATATGTGCTGATATAGTTTCATTTCTTATACAAATTATCTAGTTTCGGGGTTTTTGAAGACAAGGCTGCATCTTCGTTACATCTTCCAAAGTGGAGGATATTTACTCGTCTACTGCCATAGTAACTTTTACTATGGAAGTAATGTTTATATTAATTAATTTTATTAATGCAGGACTTATTCTGGAATTTATGCAGATGTAGAAAGCAAGAAAGATTTGGGTTTATGACTGGGTTTTCAATCAGTTTAGTTTGTGTGTGTCCTGTAGACGTTTTGTAGTCTGCCACCCACCCTCCCCGGGGGGTGGATTGGTAGTGTACCAGCTGGTGTCTTCTGTTTCTAAAATGTGAGATAATCACTCCTGTAAGACTACAGTTCTAATGTCTGTAGAAATGTATTTGGGATCACTGAAAAGAAAGAATAGATACAAGAATTACCTTTGTTTTTTTTTTTTAAATTGTCTAACTAATTTATTAGGATCTGCATATTTTTTAATAATGCTGTTGCTTTTGTTGACTATGTGTATATATATTTGCATTCATTAAGTTTCTTCTTCAAGAACAATTTTATTTGAGATTGAACTTGCTGGATTCCTAGGAAAACAAAACCATTTTTCTTCTCCCTCTGTTTAAACCGTGGTATTTGACTCCTCTTGAGTATGTATTCATTATCTTAAAATAGAAGCAACCTCCCCTCCCTGTGCTCAGAATCAACAATATTGTTGAATTCCCAGGCCTAGGAGAATACTGGTTGCATTACAAACAAATAATTTTCCATTCTGTGTGGTGGAAGAAACTGTCAATTAGTACAAAAAGGGTTAATCATATTACCCCCTTTTTAAATATCCCTTTGTTTTGCCTGTTGTGTGTTTGCAAAAGAAGACACAATCAAATGGCAAACCTGTGTTTTTGTTCCTTTTCAAAAATCCCCGACAAGCCCATGACACAGGCTACTGCTGTAGCTGTACGTTTCTATTCATTATTGATGACTTGGGGCCAGGCAGGCAGCAGAGAACACAAGCAATACAGATTACCATATTGGGGGCTGGGTTTTCGGGGGGTATATGTGTATACGCGTGCGCACACACACACACACACACACATGCCTGTGTGCGTTTTGGTTGGGTTTGGCCTTTGAAATATTCAATTCTGAAAGGAAATCATAGCTGGGTATAATAGCGGAAACCGATTGAATGAGCTGTGTGATACATTTTAGTAAAGCAATTCAGAGCAATTAGACTAGAGGAAAAAAAAGGTGTGAGTGAGCTCATTTTCAAACTAATTATTAATAGCTTTTAACTGTCCAGCAGACTTGGAAACCATCCTGAAGGGTCCTGAACATCATATACCCCGAGGGATTTGGAGGGCATTTCTCACCTTACAGAGTGTAGTTAGCACCTTGGCTGTTGAGATGTTTTCCTGAAAAAAACAACATAAGATGTCTAATTTATCTATAGTTATTAGACATAAATTATAGACAAACTATGCTGTTTGTTTGATTAGGGGGGGATGGTTTCTCATTTTGAGGATACCAGAGACCAAACCCACAGTTTGGGCGAGTGTGAGAATTATGCCAGCACTTTAGAGATACGATTTAAGTGGTATTTCTGAATAGTAGGCTAATCAAGAGACCTTTGCAATGCTAAGGAAGTGTTTTATTACTACCGAATCATAATTAATCCTTATAGGTTTATATTGGCACGATGCTGCTGCCCATTATATAAAGTTTTTATTCCGTATGTCAAAGAGGGGTTGTACAGTATTCTATAGTTGTGCTGTTTGAGGTTCTTGGCTTGAAGAAAAATGTGGGAGATATTGAGGTTATTTAAACATAGCATTTATGTTAACAAAATGAAACGTTCTTTGGTTCATATATTGATGGTGTGTTTATACAGAAACTGTTCTCCTTAAATAGTCAGTTACAAGGAAAGCTACAGAAAGAAATAAGTACAATCAATTTTGGTAACTGCTTATAACTGCTCATTTCTGTAGTATTTGTCATAGCTTTTCTCTCTCTTCTGTTTCTCTTTTCTGTAATTTTCCCCTTATGCTTCTGTTTTCTTCCACACAACTTATTATCACAGCAGGAAAAGTTAATTCTCAGTTTAGTTAATTCAAAGCTTATTGTGTTAAAATATTTTTTTAAACATTCAGTGGAATAAAATACTGGGTGCTAGAAGGTGATTCAGTCCAGCTCACTAGGAAGGACAGAAAAGGGACCTTGCTCTGTCGGATCTCTGACTTCAGGTATCACTGTTTCAATTCTATTTTACGTGTAGAACCCTTTAAAGTAAGACTGGGGGAGAGCATAAAAACCGTTAGGGAAGGAGAGGCGAGAAGCCATTCCAGTGGAAGAGGGTCTGTTCCGAAAAGCAGCGTCGGTCAAAGCAGAGTGTTTTCTTAGTGTATTCCTTCCATTTCTGTGGTTCTGGTCTCTCTTGTTGTGACTCAGTACTCTTTAATGCGTTTTGAAACGGAATCAAGTATATGGCTAATTTAACAGTACAGCAACTTCTGTTTCAGAAGGAGGTTCTTCTCCCTGGAAGGTCCCACAGCACCATCTAGTGTACCATCCTTCCATACTGCCAAATGGTTTTGTGACACCAGAGGTGCTGAGGCTGTCACGTTTTGCTAGTAATGTCTTCTTAGTAATTAAAATTAAGTTTGGCTGGTTACTCAACATAGATCCAAACACAGGAGAAAATTAGGCGGGGGGAAGTAACTTCTTCTAGAATGTGTATGTTACTGCCTTTCTGTTTTCTCCATGCAAAGGGGAAATTGTGGTGCATCCTTAGCATTGCACTACCATACCTTGCACTTAACATACATCCCAAAGCATGTAACTGTAAGTTCATATCCATATTCTATATCAAGCTCTTTATCAAGAAAGGACCATGCTTACATCTACAGGCACCCTAATCCTACAAGCTGTGCATCTTGCCTCAGCCCCGCTGAGGTGGTGCTATATGGTGTGGGAACCTGCCTGCCTTGTAGAAATTACAGGATCGTGTCAAAATTATTTTTGCAAAGACAAGGCATTGCTCTGAAAAATGCATAGGTGTTGGATGATTGAGAAGTTCCTTTCTCCCTCTTAAGCCTTCTCTAGGGAAGGTCCACCTAATGGCAGTGTATACATTCAGATAAATTCAGTTCCTATGCTGACATACAGAATTATAGTGATGATGTTCTCTGCTGACACCACATGAGAAATAAATTCGATTAGGAACAGAAAATAGTTTAATGAGCTGGATTTAGGAAAAAAATTGTGTGTACGAGGAAGTTTTAAAAGATTCTTATTGATGTGGAAGGTAAAGAAGAGGAAGAAAGTCTTACGGCCAGGAACCATGATCAGCAAAAGCAACCAAGAGGAGGTGGGAAACATTTGGAGCTATAGGCTCCACAATATCACTGAATGCATTGAAGATATTCTCAAGACAGCTGACTTGGACATGTTTTACAAGGTAGAGACAGCAGAAAGTTGCAGGAAGGTGTGATAAGTTTGAGTGGGGAATATGGCTTGATCCTGTCCCAGATACAGGAGCAAAAGCCCACCAAAATCTCCTTTGGTCACGCACAGTGTGGCAGAGCTGCTGCAGTAGCAGGAGGTTGCAGCACTTGGAAAGTACGGTCAGAAGCAGTTTGCCCAGCAGCAACTCCCAAATATTGTAGGAGCTATTCCATGCTCTGCCAGACAGCTCCCACCTAACTGAACTTCATTCAGTTATTCTTATGGTATTGCTAATGTAAGTTACGAGGTTTCAGGTTGTTTGATGGAAGCACTCATTTCCAACTCTGATTCACTTCTTCTGTATTTTGTGCATCGTTTCAGATGCTGTTCCAGTATTGCCTACGAAGCCCCAAGAAGTTTTTATAGTTGCTTTAAAACTTTAGGGTCCTTACTAGTGTCTTCTGAACTATTCTGTTGCTGTGTGAAGAAAATTTCAGAAGAAAATTTCTAATGTGTTGAAGATGCCCTCTGGTGGGAAGCCAGGCAAACTAGGTTTATCTGGAGTTTCACCTTTCTGAAATACTGTTTTCATACTCTTGGCTTAACTCTCAGTAAGATACTGGAACCTCACTCTTCAACTTGACTGAAAGGAATGCTTTCTCTTTTTGTTTTCTTTTTTTTTCTTCACATTCAATTTGTGACAAGTGTAGTAGTATTACTGCCAGTGGATAAGACCGCTTTATTTCTTAGTTTCTAGACTCTGATGTTGGAAGAACCAAATTCTGGCTACTTGCATTCCTTTAGATTTCATTTTGATTTAATACTTAGATAAAATGTGTGTGAGGCGAACATCTGCAATTAGTAATTACTAGTAATTAAAGGAAATACTTTTGGTTTCTACTATTACCTGATGCCTTTTTAATATTTTCTCTTTTTTTTTAATTTTATTTCCCTTTCTACAGTAGAGGCCACTAGGTTGACACAACAGAACAAATATGTTACAACATCTGGAACAATTCACCTAGTACTATGCCTAAATTTGTAGTTGATGTGAAACCTGATTTATTTGGTCCCCTCTGATAAAGCAAAAGCCATTTTGACATAGCGCTTCTAATTTTACAGTTTCATTATTAAAATCCAATATTGGCTTAGTTGGATGAGTTGCAGCTTATTTATAATTATAGTTGAATTAGGGTTGTGTGGAATTGTTTTTTTTATTTTATATTGTAGTTCATTGCCTTTATGTTGTACAGTGTTTATGAATTTAACTTCATGTTCTTTTCAGTATCTTTTTAGATTTTCCTACTATTTAGATATGATGGGTGTATTTAGTGTCCTAAAAAGCATCAGTTTATAAACCTTTGTTCTTCCCAGCATTCAGATCAGTCGTTTGATGTAAAACAGGACAATGGAGAGCTGAATTCTGTATTTTATTTTGAAGTCTTACCGTTGTATAAGCCTTCTCAGAACCAGCAACGTCACTGGAGTAGCTGGCAGAAAAGGGGTGTATGGTAGGAGGCTTTTAAAGGCCTGTGTTTTGCACCTGAAATTATTTTGAAAATAATAAAATTGGAAAACAAAACGCAAAGTGATTATTTGGCATCAGGAGCTTCTGTGATGTCTGTGGGCGAATAACACAGGGACGTTGAAGTTGTGGGGCAATGACTGAAATTACAAGCAAGTTCTAACTTAGTCTCTGAGACTAGAGATAAAACCAAACATTTGTCATTTACATGGACGTGAGGTTTGAAAGGGGGGAAAACATATGTTCTATTGTGGAAATCTAACTCAACAAACATTTTTTTTTATCTCCGGTGTCATCTTTAAGTAGGAACAAATGAACAGCCTAGTTTGTAGAGCCATGCTTACATGAATATTAACCTTTTCGGGGTTCTTTAAACAGTTTTTATCTCAAATAGGCTCCTGCAGCCACTGGATCCAAATACTAATGCACTGAAATGTTTTCCAGATAATTTTAGTTACAGACTTGAAATCATGTTCAAATGGTTTAGTACTTGAAAACTGAGATCTTAAAAATTCACAGTTGCCTATGCACTCCTGTTACCAGGCCCTTTTCTGTTGTGTCCCCTCTTCATTCCGCATGTACCAATGGTTTCAAAGGGACTTGCATAGGATATCCCAACTTGACTTTTAGTGATTTTTGGTCTTCTGGTTTGGAACCAAGTAAGAATATTTAGCATAGTGGTTTTTATCTTGTTCTGTGGTGTTGGTCAAGAGGTTCTGCATAGTTCCAAAGAAGGTAAGTGGGGGCAGCTGGAAGAATAGAAGGCAACTCATTCCTGAGGATTTTGGCTGGCTATCCAGGTGTGTGAAAGCCCTCTTTCAGCACTAGGAGTAGTTGTTTATATGAAGTCTAAATTTCAGATTACTGCAAAGTAGTTTGGCATGGGACTATCCTTTAAATCAGTTTATTCAAGAGAATGCATAATGTGGTATCACAGCTAATAAACAACGTTTTACAGAGGCATCATGTCGCCATTTGGAAGTGTGGTGCTGTGCCCAGTCTGAGGGTGAGGGTGGGGGAACCCTGTACCTTCACGTGAATAGACTGAGTTGGCTTTGAGTGCTGTCACAGTCTTTACAATCTCTATTTTGTTCTTGAAAACACTGAACAATAAGCTTTTTGGCCTTTAGGAGAGCCCACTTCTTTTCCCCTTGTGATGGTACCAGATTTTTTGAGAACACCTGTTTATCTGTATTCTGTGAGAACTTTGATACGAGCTGTGTATTGCTCACAAACCTACGTAATTCAGACACAGAAGTACTTTTCTAGAGGGGGGTGTCTCTTTTTGAAATGTAAAACATTATAAAGTTGTTTGCAAATTTGTCAAAAACAAAATAAAAAAAAAATATTTTTTTTTTAAAAAAACAGTCATGCTTCCAAGCACAAAAGCAAGGGAAGTTTCAAAGTAAAGTCTATCTCTCATGTTGTAATCACAAAAATGGCACAGATTTTTTGGGGGGGTGGATGGGGTGGGGAGAACTGTTTGATTTCATTGCTCTTTCTTTTCCAAAAAGGGTCAGTGACTCTGGAAATAAGACCACACTTCTGTACACAGATGAAGATTGAGTTTTAGTTCTCATTCATGTTTGTCATCTGATGAAATCATCCAGAGTTCATAGCCATTTTTCTCACACCCCATATCAGTAGTGATGCAAATGCTGCCCAGTGAACTTTTTACTAACCTTTATTCAGTTTATGACTGCTCACCCTCTTTTTGTGTCCTACTGTGAAGAAGAATTCAAGACCATCTGTAGCTTTAAGCACATAAGGACAAAATTGATTTCAGAAATTGCACATTAGTTCAGAACCTTGATTACAAAAAACTTTTTTTCTTTCTAGCTCTACTTCTTAAGAGAAATCAGACACGACTTTAGTTAAAGTTTTTTCACTAGTAATTGCCACATGCGTGTCATACTGATGACCTGTAAGAATGAAGAAAAATTGCATGGGAAATTTGTGGATAAAAGAAACGAAGGAAAGTTCAGATGTATTTCATGCCTCATTACAATAATCCTTACTCATCTTCTACCATGTGTCCCTCTGGATCTGTGCCCATCGTCCTCTTATTATTTGCATAATTTCTTTCTTAATGATTTGCCATCATAGTTTCAAATCCATTATGTTACTTCCTCTGGCTGTCCAATTTGGCAGCCAATTATGTGTATTGATTCTACATATGCTCTTGGAGAATAAACACCTTTTAATATCTGCTCTACAGCAATGCTGTACTGGGTGAAACTTATAGAAAATATCTTAATATCTTTATCTGTTACAAATAACAAGTGGATCTCCAAGTACATCCTTCCTGTTATATGTTTATGCACATGCTTGCACATACAAAACTGTATTTAAACTCTCTTAATTAGGACACATTTAATGATCTTTACTGTAAAAAGAAATGTGTTTACAAGTATCTGATATGACTATTCAGACTCCTCTGTTGTATCAGTATCTGAGGTCAGGCTGAGATTTTTTTCTTCCTTTTCCACTAAAATCATTGAAATATATTCAGTCAGTCTTTCACATCAGAGGTGTAAATGGATTTCTTGAAAGTTTTTCTGCTGATAGCAAACGGCAGTCACTTTACAACTTTGACTCCATTGTGGGCAGCAGTCGGAAAGCTTAACACTCCACCCGAACTTTGAAGATGCTAAAACTGTGTAATGACCTTGCATTCTCAAGGGCAGATGCTCGGCTTCTGCTGGAAGTGCTAATCTACAATCTGTTTATCTCCATACACTACGTATTTGACAGCACTTGCCTGGAAAGCAAGGCAGGGAAAAGCGTGCTCAAATTTAGTTACTTTTTCCTCTCAGATGGTGTTAGTGTCCAATGGACTTAGAAAAGATAGTCTTTATTTTAATTTTTAGCTTCCTTTGTGCTTTTTCAGCCTGTCTTGGTCTTAGAAAGCAGCTATGCTGCTTGTGTCGGAATATGGTCGTCTTTGTGAAGGCTCTGCTAGGGCATGAGCTGGACCGCGTAGAGTAACTCTCTTCTTCCGGCTTTTCTTTATTCTGAGTGAATCAGATTTTGCTCTTACCTTCAAAACCTAAATTGTCATTTGTATTTTCTATCAGTAGGCTTTAGACTCGGTGTGCTCTACATATTATTCTTTAGTGGATATGAATTGAGATGCATCACGTAATGCTTATAAGCATATCGTGGAGCACGTTGCTACTGAAGAGGTGATGTGTTGAAGCAAGGCAGTGTGTGCAGGGAGAGGTAATCCCTTTTGTTATTAGACAGATATACTTTAGTCCTGTAAACTTTTCTTCAAATCTGGAACAGAAGCCTGAAGAGAAGGGGTTTTGCACATGAAAGACATGAGTGTTTTCAGGTAACGTATTTGAGCTTTATGTGCCCAAAGTTTTTGTTCTTTACCAACTCCGTTAGTTGGTCTGGTAACAGAGGTTCCCTTCCCTAACAGATTTTGCCTTGCTTGCACCCTTAAACTATCACAGTCACCGCAGCATCACTGACTGAAGAAAATCCCTTGGTTTTAATGTAATCTCTGTATTTTTTTCAAACTGGCACTCCTTATCAAAATAAAACATTAACATCAAATTACTGTGATTCAGCAGGAACATCTATTTTTTAATATGAACTTGTCTGTTCTGTCAGGTAATTGTTTAGCTTCCCAGGGAATTGTGTATGTGTTGCAAATAGAAAAATTCAACCTTGTAAATCCTTTCTGTGGCGAGGCAACAGGAAACTTGCTTCTGATTATTAAGATCACCAGGTATAATAGCAAAATTTTGTAAAGAATTACTAGAATTGACCTTTTGAGTGCTAGATTTTCAACAAGCTCAGACAGGAGTCTATTTATGATGTATACCAGGATTCTTTTCCTCTCTGCTTACAGAATTATGAAGAAGTGTTACTGTCACAGGGGTAACGTTTCCGTTTGTGACATTATACGCTTTGAATTAGCAGTGGCTGTTGCCTATTGTCTTAATATCACCAAGCTTCTAAGGCAAATATATATCAAGTCACAGGTCCCGTCCTAAAGAGGAAGGGCACCATCTTTTGTTTATCAGAAAGGTAAAGGGGAAGGTTGTTTTGGTTTGGGTTTTTTACCTTTGCATTTTTTGGGAACGTATAAAAGTGCTATGAAATGTTCTGAGGCGTGAAGCGCGTAAGAAATGACTAATGGTGCTGAATCAATGAGTTCCTTCAGATTCCGAGGAGAGCTGGCTGTACTCACCAGCTGGCAGCGTGCTCTCTTCTCCCTACACTCAATGCTCATTTGGAGTAGAGGATGCTTTTGGCATGTCACATCCCGCTCCATCCACGCTCCTCTTTGCTCATGCGAAGCTCTGAAGGTGGAACCCTGCTGCAGTGGTGTTCTGCCATCCCCAAATTACAGGATGTTTAGGGGAACTGGAGCTGTGCAG
The DNA here is from genome assembly GCA_013399435.1 of Arenaria interpres. Lineage (NCBI taxonomy): Eukaryota > Metazoa > Chordata > Aves > Charadriiformes > Scolopacidae > Arenaria > Arenaria interpres. The sequence goes on along the minus strand of VXAK01014424.1, from coordinate 71,336 downwards.
TGTAGTTGTCAATTCGGAAATGGGAAGAAGGTGAAAGTCTGGCTCACATATTCCTAGTAGTAGTAGTTCTAAAAGCTGGAATTTGGTCATTCTGATGAAGTGACTGTTGCATCTACATTACGCAGACCTTAACTGTTGGTTCTCTGTTCTAAGCATTGTAGATGCTACTGTACACAAGTGTCAGTTCAGCTCTTACTGCCTCCTCCCTTTCTCAATTTTTGTTTCTTCCTCTACAGCTGATACACTTGAACACCTATATTTCTTCATAACTGCTCTCTGCATTTTCGTCTAGGCCTCCCTGTAAACAGTGAGTGACTCCCTGAAGCAATTCTTACTGCTTCTACTTCTTCTCTTCCTAGTCTTTTATGATCTATCTTAGCTGTGACATTTGCAAAAAGATAAATTATTATGGATAGCTAAGCTGTGGGGCAGTCAGATATGGCATATATTATTTATTTGAAAATATGTTTTTAAGTTCTGCAGAGCCTTCAAGTTGCACAGCTTAACTGTTGCCTCCTTGATCCTTCTTGTCTGCTATCGCTTGTGGCATTTACTGGTTGCATTTTGTTTTAAGAACACAATGGGAACTCTCTGTGCATAATGTGCTGTCTGGATCGGAGTCTTTTTGTGGACCCAGAAAGCAATACAAAACCAGTCCTATAAGGTTTTTCATTATGTTAGCTTCCAAAAGATTGAAGTAAAGCTGTGTTACTCAAGTTTAAATGAAAAGCAGGGGACAACTGCTTTTATGTTTGATTGTTTTTCACCTGGAGCTGAAAACAAACAGAAAATAAGCATCCTTTTAGATGGATGTGAACAAGTTTTGGACTTCGGTCCTTTAAACAATAAAGTTTGTGAATGGTGGGAAGACTGGTTAAGACTCTTGGGGCGTATCTGAATGAAGAATAGTCTTGGCTTAGAGAAGTTCTGAGCAAGCTTTGTGAATTAGCGTGCATTAAATGATGGAATCATTTCACTGAGCAATAAGAAAATACTGAGGTTGGATGGAAGGATGATGGGGAATTGCTATTTGCTGCTGTGAAACTGATGCATGTCATGTTAACTCCCAACCCAAACAACTCATTTTAAGATTTGCTGCCATGAAACTTAAAATCGTCTGTTTTGCCCAATCATCAGCTTTAAACCTGTTCCTTGTCAGTGAAGACAACAAATCTTTTGCTTGTGCCTGCCTGGGGCGTGTGGAAAGCTGAGGTGGTCCTGTGTGATTAAATTAGATGAAAGACTTGCCTTGTACCAGTGTGACGCGAAGTCTAATCAAGTGAAATGAGTTTTGAGATCTCAGCTCATTTCCTTGGGGAAATATCAGTTTACGTTACGCAGTCACGACACCTAATTCATCACGGTTGATGTGGCTTTTGCTCAGAAGAGGAGGACCTGGGACTGGGTAGCATGGCACTTGATCACAAGCCTCCACCCCTAAGGAGGAGCAGCTTAGTGGAGTTAAGATACAGCACAGTGAGAATGTGTTTTTTAAATATGTTTTTTAAAATAATTGATCTATACTGTCTATCGGATCTGTTAGAATAGAGGGGCTGAGGTGCAAAATGGGGAAAACTATAAAAAAAAGATACTTTGCACTGAGTTTAGTTTATAAAATGATCAATGTATAGAAGTTAAAGAACATATACCGTGAAGAGCAGAGTTGAACTTCTTGTCTCTTAATTTCTATGATGTTGAATGATGCTGTGTATTTCCATGCACTAACTAAAGAAGTAAAGAGTATTCTGACTAACAGACTTTTTTTTTTTTTAATTTCTTCCAGGGCATTGTTATAACTCCACTTCTGCTTCTGCTTTTTGTAAGTATCTTGATCTTAAGATGTATTTTTACTAGGTAATTGTGCGCAGTATGTTAAAGGTGTAAATGTGGGTGATTTAACAACACTTAAACAGCGAGGATGATTTTTCTGGTCAGTGTTTGAAATAAGCAGCCTCCCAGAAAGGCCATCAAAATGTATTGCAGTGAATGCAGATATTACCTGCACTTCGCTCTAAGATGACCAAAACCCGTTGTTCATGCAGAATCACAAACCCATATGCTGTTAGTCAGGCTGGCTAAAATACGAACACTTGCCAAGTAAGATGATCACTCAGGAGATCTCTTGGAGAGGTTTCACATGCAGGAACTGGACAATATTGTAATGATGCAAAATGAATGACAGGCCAATTGGGAAAGCACTGTTGAGATACATAGAGCCTCACTCTTGTGCAACTAAGCCCATGGGTATTTTGTGGTAGAGGTTAGTGAGATAGCAGCAGCAAGACAAATTACTGGAGCCCCTGTGTACCACTAAATGTGATGCTGCTTCATTCCTGTTAGTTCAATATTTCATTTTCAGTTGTTAGTCTTCGGTCAGGGCCTCTACAGTTCATGGTAGAAGAAAGCGGGGAAGATGAAGTTTTATCTTCATGTTTTAGAAAGGTATGGATGTTAGTCAGTGTACAGAGAAGAGGCTTCAACAGATGGGCAATGGTGCTTTAGTCAGCTAGGTGAGGAAGTCTGTATGCTTGTGGAGGATTTCTGGCACAAATGGTATCATCTAGTGCAAGTTACTGAGCACTGTGGCTTTCTGGAGAGCGGGGATAAAAGCTGAAGCACTTCAAGGATTTCAGGAGAGGTATAGATTCCCTTTTAGGTTTATCTTACTGATTGCACTGTATGTAAGTCAGCATCCTGGAAAAGGTTTGTAAGTGTGATGTTGCTCTGAAACAATTTGTAAGTGGCGTGCAAGTGGCACGCTGTTTATAGTAGGGATGCTTAAGCAGCATATGTACTGTATACAAATATAGTAGTGCCTGGGATAAACAGTGCTCTGAGAGTAACTGTAACATTATCAACTTCTGCTTCATTAAAGCTGTGTGGGAAGATTCTTATTTTACAGTTTTTCTATTTTACTATAACAAATGGTAATTTTTCTGATGTAGCTATGTTTACGCAAGAACTGCTTTGACCTTATCATATACATCAATACACACCAGCAAAGCTTTCTTGATATACCTGGGACCATAGACCTACTCTAGATTGAAAAAGATAACGGTTCTTAAAAAAAAAAATAAAATAGCTGTTTTGTTATTTTTGCACTGAATACATTGGTTCCAGATGGTCTGCCTCACTGTTTTCCTCTCGCCTTCCCTCTTGTATGGAACATGTTCCTTCCATGGGCGTTCATCCAGGGACCTGTACCTTTGTTTCTGAGTGACTGAAACTTCATCTCTTTTTACTTTTGCTTACTAGCAACTTCCATCCTGCCATCTCTCACTGAGTTTTGGTGCTCTACGTAGCCAAAAGAGTAATTTTCTGTAGAAACTGGAATGTTAAGGAATGATCTGCATACTTCTTCGAGTAAGATAAAGTCACCAAAAGAAATATCTTTATGGACAGATTACAAGATATTCTGTCCTATAAATTGCAGCTTTCACTGTTACTTCCCAAAGAGGTGGTAAAACTTTATATGTACAAGAACAGGAAGGCAAAGCATATGCCTCTGCTCTTCCTACCAGTCCTGGAGATACTTGCTTAAGAAGTGTGTAAAACACACGTTAATTGATTTGTGGTTTGTAATATGATTTGAAGCTGTTCTTGAGGAAAATACACACATTAATTATTTTTTCATCAGAGTGATAAACAAACTTATCTGGGGATAGGGGAGTTACAAAAGGTGCAATTTTATTTTTATTTTTTTTTTCCACAAAGCCCAAAACTTGAGGACTTCTCTTGGGGTATACAAACATTTAAAATTCCTTGAGATCTTTGCCGAGAACTTGATACATGAAGAGCAGCCAACCTGGGTCAGCCCAGCAGCACATCTTGCCAAGAACAGTAGCTGAGCTGGGCTTCTGAATACCATTCAGGGACCTTTGAAATCAATGCCTTCAGTGAATTTTAATTCCTGAATTTGGTACTCACGAGCATTAACTCATCCACAGAGTCATACTACAATAGTCTGAATGCTGTATTGTATTACTATTTGTTAGTCTCCCTGTATACAGTGGGTAAAACACCCTAAGTGCTGCCAGAAATAAAATATGTTGTTGTCCAGTAGCTTGTTTTTGTTATGGAACTTAACCTGCAGTAACAGTTATGGTTTAAATTTTGCCATATGTGCACCAGAGAATATAATGTTCTGAACTGTCTTTTCTGTTCATAATTGCCTAGTAATGTAAATATAAATTGTCTAAACAACATTGATAAAGACATGTTGAAGCTTATAATAAATAATGCATTTATTGCAAATAATTTATCATCCTAAATGAATGGTGCTGAACATAAGATTGTCAGTCACGTTTCTGAAAAGTGTATTTCTACTATAAAACTTCTCGTGTAAAGCTTACTCAAAAAAAAGCATTCTAAGAGGTTCTGATTGATTTAATGAAACCTTAAATACTGTGCACATGATTACTGGACTGTACCCTTGTGAAGATGCCTAGCTAGACTTGAAAGAATAGCTGTCTTCACGACGGATACCTCTGATTAACATTTTACCTAATAAGAAGCTATTGAATCTGGCTTCCAGGTGCTTTAATCTGCAGTATCATCATCTTCATATTAACCCTTATTATTAACAGTTAATATGTTATATTCCCATCAAAGATGTTATAAATGGGCAATGTCCCATAAACTATATATAATTGATTAGAGTTCATATATGTGGTGAGTGAAAGCGTTGAAACAAAGTGCTGTAAGATACATCAGTTTCAAGTTAACATGGGGTTATGCTGTTCACATTTCTTTGCAACATTCTGCAATGTTTCATTAATGACGATTAGGAGGCTGTGTACTGTCTTCCTCTTGGAAGGATACTGTCTGTCTTCCTCTTGTCAGGTCATATGCTTAGCTGAAGCCAAAGGTAACAAATTGATAGTGAAATTTTTTAAAGCTGAGAAATAAGTTTTATTTTCTCAAAGGCAATTGGGGGAAAAAAAAAATAAACCACCAACTAGAAATTGAAGCGTAGACTAAATTTTACTTTCAGAAATAACTATATTGCTATCAATAAATAATGACTATGAATAGGTTAAGTAACGCCCGAAGAAGTAGTCACTTGGGTGTGACTGTCCATCTTTACTTACTGTATGACTTGTTCTCTATGTCCAGTTTAGTTATTTCCTTTAGTAATTGTAATAACATTTTGTGATTTGTAGTAACAGCTTATGATTTGAATTCTTAAATACACTGCATTTGGGCACGTTTACATTACTAAAAGACAGTTAAACAAAAGGTGTCATCATACTGTGAAGATAATAGTGCTGTGATCTCTTTAATAACCTCAAGATGTCAGCTCCTTTTTACGATGTTTTGTTTGAAAGGCAGAACTTGAGGAGCACTGCGGTCCGCAACGGTTGTAGCTGTATCATCTCACTTACGTGTCCGTAGAGTGTAACTTCAGTCATGAAAAACAGGAATAGGTACAAACGCAGATTTATTTTCATTGAGGGATTTCGTATGCCTTTGTATTGCACAGGGTGGAGGCCAGCCTGATGCCTCAGCAAGGTCACACCTCTTGGATTTGTCCTGGAAGCGCTGTGAGCATAGATGCTGTACTGCCGTGTAAGAGGATGGTGCAGAGAGACCTTTCTCATGTGAACGTACCTCTGTTCCTTTCCAGCTGCACTGGCACAGAGCTGCCCTCTCTGTCCTTAAAGTCAGTTGAGCACATGAATGGGCAATTTTACTCAAGCTGCACAAGCTTATGGTTTTATTGATTGTATTTGGTATCAAAATACAAGGCGTCAGTCGTCTGCACACCTGTTGGAGCCAAAGCTGCTTTTTTTATGGCACAGTATCCCAGCTCTGCCACCTTCTTTGTATTACTCTTAGTGTTGACACGCTATGCCTGACGGATGCGGTCTCTTCAGTTGTTGGAAGCACAGCCAGCTAGCTATCAAAGTAACAAAAGTCAAGGTGTGTGAATCTATGTTGGGTTTTTTTTTTTATTGAAAGCCATCAAAGAAAATGTTAGCGATAAGTAAGTGTTTTACATTTTTATGTACTTTACATTCTTCAGAAGCATGCCTGCAAACCAGTTAACGTGGAATGTTAAAGAGCCAATGCAAAATTCATGTGTATTTTTAAAACTACACTTGGCAAAACCCTCCATGTAACTGTCATGCGTTGCTCCCGTGTTTGCTGTTTTACCAAAGAAGATTACCATGACATTTGTGTCAAAATGGAATCTTCCCAAGGCTTTATCAGCTTGCTCCTTTTCCTGATTTATTCAGTGATGTTTTCTTTTCTGGTATCCTCTCAAATTTCTGAATTTTATAGTAGGTATTTTTTATGGTGGCATTGTAGTGGTGATGCCATAAGTACTAGAAAGTAGCGCTGCTGAAAGAAATAGGAGTAGGCAAGTGAAGGAAATTCTGTGCAAGTATCACAGAGAAAACTGGAATAAAATGAGTGGTGAATAGGGACATGAATGAAACTAAGAGCTGATTGTGAATATAGGGAAAGCTTTTAACTTCATATTTCAATCCTTAAATTAAAACATTGTTTTAGAAGTTGTTGATGCTTCTCAAATGTTTGCCAAGTCTTCTCCAAGCCGTGTATTTCACATGAATCTTTTTATTGGAAGGAGCTGTCATTACAGATTTTTTAAACAGGATTTCTACACACTGTGTCTTGTTTTTTCTCTAAGCACTTGGTAAATGAGAGTTGATACCAGTCAAAAGAATCGTTAAATATGCAAATATTTTAGTAGCTGGAAAGCCCTGGAAGTTGATAAGGAAGTTGCAGCTAATGGATTTCACTAGTATGTGACAAAAGGCTGATTAGAGCGTGTGGGGGGGAAGCAGCATAGTGCATTAGCAGTTAACAGATCAACTCATTCATGTGGAAGATTTAAAGTGAATCATTAATTCTACCTGGTTATTTACATCACCGTTCCCTTTTTCTTTAATCATCGGAAAGACAAAATTCTCTGATCTGATCCAAATGCTTTACAATTAACAAGAGTTTTTTAATGACTGGCATGAAATATTTGCTTACTTATTTTATTCCTTTTTCAAATTCACCTTTTATGGCTTTGTACATAAGTTGCGTACAAATAACAGTCAGAGAATAACAGGGGCCTTCTCTTTTCCTGACACACATAAAATATTCTAAATTTGTCTAGGTAGAAGACTCTAAAATATGTAATGTTTCTGTGAAGAACTTTCTTTTCTACTTGGTTTTGCTCTTGAAATTTTCATCTGTACAGTGCTAGAGGAGCCTTTTAAGTATGCAACCTGCTTCTATACAGCAGAACTAACCACATATCTTAATAGGATCATAGAATCAGGATACCAGGAGGACCCTGTCCTGACTCACCCAGTTCACCTCTTTTCCTTACTGTGCAATTCACCTCAAAACTGAACATGATTCAACTTAAAAGTAAGGATTTTTACTCAGACATAGTGTACAATCCTATCCTCTTTCCCAGACTTCAGTCAGCCAGGCTAAACAAGCCTGGCGTTTCTAATCTTTAAAACATAAATACAAAAACCAAACCAAAAACCAAACCCCAAACCAAATCCCTTATTCTAAGGTGTTTTGTGCACTTCAGTTGTTCCAATTTTAATTCCTTCTTCAGCCCAGGTAATAAGAATTGTGTACAGCAGCACGGTGTTCTTCACCAGGGCTTATCCAGGCCTTGTGCAATGTCACAAGTATCCCCTACCTTGATTTATTTATTTTTTCTGGTATATCACAGTCACCTCTTTCACAGATACATAATATTCATGATTCTTAATCATCCTGTATTTACTGATCTATTTATTTCCAGTTAGTGACCCCTTTGTTTGCAGCAGAATTTTTGGATACTAGTCCTTAAGTCTCAGCTCTCCAAGGTTATGAATTATTTAACTCTCATTTAAGTACCTTTGGGTTGTACCCTTGATCTCATTTCTTTACATTAACCCTCAAGATCATTTTACCATGGTAAACTGGAAGAGTGGCTCTGTTATATTTGAGAGTATCTATGGTTATTTTTACAGCTCTATAAAAGGCTTTAAAATTGACAGGTATGTTTGGATTGGCTTGGTACTCACACATCCACTCTGTGGATCACACATCTGTGATCTGGTGACCTGGTGAGGCCACATCTGGAGCTACAGAGGGCTACAAAGATGATGAGGGGCCTGGAGCATCTCCCTTACGAGGAGAGGCTGAGGGACTTGGGTCTTTTGAGTCTGGAGAAGAGAAGGCTGAGGAGGGATCTGAACAATGCTTATAAATACTTAAAGGGTGGGTGTCAAGAGGACGGGGCTGGTCTTTTGTGAGTGGTGCCCAGAGACAGGACAAGAGGAAATGGGCACAAACTTGACTGCAAGAAGTTCCACCTAAACATGAGAAGGAACTTCTTTACTTTGAAGGTGGCAGAGCCCTGGAAGAGGCTGCCCAGGGAGGTGGTGGAGTCTCCTTCTCTGGAGACATTCCAAACCTGCCTGGACACGTTCCTGTGCAA